>BQNB010134155.1:0-18353 GCA_026074375.1 Tanacetum coccineum | reverse complement strand
GTAAGGTTAATTAGACGAATAGTTATATCCTTTTCTAAGTTAAGAATGTATAAAGACAAACAATTGTTTTTCCTCTAAGGGGGTGTTTGGCTAAGCTTGTGAATTGGGCTTATGTTTATGTTATACAAGTGGCTTATGATTTTTTAGAATCGATTAAGCTTAAGATGTATTAAAAGATACTTTAAGGTAATTTTGACAAACTATATTAATTTAAATTTGAAAGTTCAAAGTTCAACATTTAAAATTTCAAGAAAAAAAAAATCTTTATAAGTAGTAGAAATATACAAGTACTTTTAAACCACCAGGGAGGCAAAGACTTTCATGTGGTAAGGCTAGTCGCTACAGATCGGTCGACCACCTAGTCGACCTAATCGGTCGTCGGTCGCTTTTGTAGTGGGGTGTAGGTCGTTGAAGGTCGAGGCGTGGTTTTTTGTTGTGTAGGTCGGTGACAACCAAGATAAAACAAACACTTTTGTTACCTTTTGTTGTATATATTTTTTTAAATGACGGTCGTCTTGTATTGGTAAAAAGTCGTTTGCAGGTGGCCGAAAAGGAAAGCTGATGTGGCAAGAAAAATGAAGGAATTGGTGGTCATTTTAGTGACAAACCTTAATAAGAGCACTTAATGGGGAGAAAATTTTGCGGCATTGTGTTGACATGATAATGAAGCCGAGGCGTTCATGATTGCAAGTGACGATGAAGACGAATGATCATGAGGTCGAGCCATAACATAAATGTTTTCCCTCCAACCTCTCTCTAAAAAACCAACCAAACCTAACCCTAAACCAGCCGCTGCCACCATCGTCTCTCCGGCCGTCGGCTTAGGCCGGCGGTCCGCAGAGACCCTCTCTAATACCTCTTCTTTGTAGATACTTTTCTATTTTGTTTTACTTTTTGATTAAAGAAGATCTATAGATCGTTCTTTTTGGCCATTTTTACAGATCATTTTCTTTAGGATCTTGTGGTTATAGGTTGTTTTAGGGTCGAAGTGGTTGTGTGGGTCAGATTGGTTCGGTATGCTTGGTAAGTCAGATCGGTTATTTTAGGGTCGAAGTAGTTGTGTGCTTCGGATCGGGAGGCTCAAGATGGTGAGGTCGTGGCGATGGTGAGATCGTAGTGATGGTGATGAGACGGTTCATGTTCAAGATGGTGAGGTAGTGGTGATAGTGAGGTAGTGTGATGAGGTCGTGTTTTTGGTCGAAGTGGTTGTGTGGTCCAGATCGGGAGGCTCAAGATGGTGAGATCATGATGATGGTGAGGTCGTGATAATGGTGAGGTTGTGGAGATGGTGATGAGACAGTTCAAGTGCAAGATGGTGAGATCGTGGTGAGGGTGAGGTCGCGGTGATGGTGATGGTGAGGTCGTAAGGATGGTGAGGTTATGAAGATGGTGATGAGGTCGTGGTGATGGTGAGGTTGTGGATATCATGGTGATGGTGAGGTTATGGAGATGGTGGTGATGGTGATGTCGTGGTGATAGTGATGTCGCGGTGATGGTAATGTCGTATGATGGTGAGGTCATGAGACGGTTCAGGTCATGGAGATGGTAAGATCTTGAGTTAGCGAGGTTGTGAGATGGTGTTAGATCATGAGGTCGTGAGATAGTTGTGGACTTGTGGTCATGGGGATGGGTCAAATTGTGAGGTCTGAGTTCGGGAGGTCGGGAGACTGTATTGGTATATGATTGTGGCGTGGGTCGTGGGTATGTAGAGCTTATGAGATGGTTCCCTTTGAGATAGTTGGTGAGAGTCGGGTGTTTTATTTGCAAATGGGTGATGAAGCAAATGTTTAGGAATCGATGAAGGATGAGTATGCGATTTTCATTAGGAGGTTATCCTACATCTTGAGGGTATTTTCTTCAATGTACCATCCTCACTATTCGTGGTGACACCACTTGGCTGATTGTATGTTTGAACTGTTTGCCTTGAGGTTCTTACGGGTATGTTTCATGTGTGAGGTTGTGAGGTCGTGTGTCGTGTTTGTTTTAACCTGTGGCATACTTTTCGCTAGGTGTTTGCCCTTAGTGTCATTATGTTTGGTAGGATTGGTGTGTCGGAGTTGTATCTCGCAATAGCATTATGAATGCGGTTAGATGCACTAGACCTGATGTTGCGTTCGCGTAAAATTTAACAAGCCGATTTCAACAGAATTCGGGTAAACTTCACTGGACTGCTGTGAAAAACATTCTTAAGTATTTAAGAAATACTAAAGATATGTTCTTGGTTTATGGTGGAAATCCTAGCACATAACTTAGAGTTAAATGCTATTGCGATGCTGGATTCGAGACTGATAGAGATGACACAAAGTCTCAGACAGGATATGTTTTCGTTTTGAATGGAGGCACAGTGGATTGGAAGAGCACAAAGCAAAGTATCACTGCAATGTCTGCTATAGAATCTGAATACATAGCTGCTTCAGAAGCTGCCATGAAAGCTGTTTGGATCAGGAAGTTTATCTCAGGGCTTGGTATAGTACCAACGATAAATGAACCTTTGAATATGTACTGCGACAATTCAGCGGCAGTTCATTATGCTAATAAACCGGGGATTCAGAGAGGCGCCAGACACTATCATATAAGATATCATTACGTTCGCGAGTGTGTTGAACTAGGCGAAATAAGGATACTTAAAGTTCACACAGATAACAATCTAGCAGATCCTTTTACAAAGGCTTTATCAAATAGGAAGCTTACTCAACATGCCAGGGGCATAGGGCTTCGTCCTGCTAGTAGTTTCATGTAGATATGTGTTTTAGTATTTGGATAAGGGATGTAAAACAATTTTATTTTATGATAATGATACATTGGTATTTTGTTAATTTATATTATAAATTATGTCGTATATTTGCATGTTTAAATCCATGAATAATAAATGTATTATTCTAAATTAATCCGTTCTCTATTAACAACATGGGAATATTGTTAAACTAAGACAATTCTGAGTGATTTTTGATATTGGAGATATTGAGGATGAGTCCACCAAACTCACATGATATTCATAAGATGAATATTGGATTTCCCCGCCACAAGAATATCACTTTATGGATCGACGTCATGAAGTGAATCTTGTACGTGATTTTATTTACATAAATACTTAGACTTGAGACGCAAGTAGGTTTAGCATATGTGGATATCCCTTCTTGATATAGTTTAAGTTGTCTTAAATAAGGTAATTAATAAGGGCTATGTCAAAATGGTTTATGTCATATGATGACTAAACACTTGTAGTCAAAATAGAATTTGTTCTTTCAAATTGTTGAAGAAGATACCACTGAGCCCCTCGTAGAAATAATCAAATGTGTGTATAGTCGTACCTGAAAACTCAAGTAGATATGTCTCATTGATTTTCAGTAATCTTGATTACTTCAAATATGAGAAACAGAAACGTTAAATATGGAATGACATTGATCCATATCCAATTTAACAACGGTATCGAAAACAAATGGATTGTAAATTCTAAATCATTTGTTCATGCCCTGTGAAACCATACTCAAATTATCTGGGAGTATTGGCGTGTTGCTAGACGCTTACCAATATTATTATATTATTTACATGTCCAAGTGGGAGCTGTTGGAATATGTCCACCATAAATAATATATGTCCGAAATATTTATTTGAGCCTAAAGGGACGCACATGTTAATACGTAAACAATGTTTAAGTAATGATTTAGCAAACAATCGTTAAATGTTAATGAGATTTAAGTATTTAAAAGTTAAAGGACTTAATACGAAAAACTGAGAAAAAAGAATTTTTTGTTTGACCCTTTTCCTTGTTCTAGTCGGCTGGAAACATAGTTTCCTAATAGGATTAGGAGATCATTGTGAGGGCTATATATAGGGATTGTTTTTCATTATTATGGCATAACTTGAAAAAACCAAAAACCATATATATCGTCTTTGTGTTTACCTAAGCTCGACCGAACCTTGAATATCTTCAAGGGTTTTTGCTTTTACTTGTTTCTTGTGTCGTGCGACCGGTTTCAACACCCCTTGGGGTTTCGGTCGACGAACACAACCCACAACTATTGTGATTCATTCGTGTGTTGATAGAAATCAAAGACGAAGGTATTTGTTTGCTATATCACTACTAGTACTAGCATACTTCATTGTTTGCTAAGAACGTATTGTGTGTGGAAGCTTAGAGGAATCATACTTTGATTCTTGTGGTTTCGCGTGTGACATTATACACACGCGTATATAGAAGACGGTGTTTACGGTTACCTTTAAACGGTGTATCGTTTCGTGCTAAAAGGTATACTTCTTCTATTCTTGTTAATTAATGTATTCTACATGTTATCTTTATTCCGCTGCGTACTCGTGTTAATTAATATGGTTAATTAGATTGTAAAACCCAACAGTGGCATCACGAGCCATCGTGTAGAATCTTTAATTACAAGTAATAAAATTGGACAAATTAGGGTTTCGTGATTAATTTTAATGCCCCGGTGGGCGTTTTTGTTAAAAAGATTTGATCTTGACGGTTAATAAAATTAATTAGACGAGATCTAGGTTGTATGCAATTTTATATATAAAACTTGATGTATTAATTGTTAATAGTTTTAAGTTTTGTTAATTGTTAATGGAGATCCATGATAAAATCATGCAAATTTATCATGGATTAATATTAGATATTGAAATTTGTTATTGATTAAAAAGCATTGTTTTAAATAGATAAAATACACATTTATTTTAATTGTTTCATTTTAACTGGTAAGATCTTGATAATGAATTCGGGAAGACCCTTATTATTGAATGAATGGGGCCTAAAATAGTTAAAAGATTATGTGCTATGTGGTATTTATTTATATAAGGCTTACGCAATCGTTATAATCGTGTATGTGGACGAGTTTATAGGCGAATGAGCCTTATGTGAATAAATACATTAATTAATTATTGGATAATTAGGATCATATTTAATGTTTGCATGTCTTAAATTGTAAGTGTTTTTTTTTAAATAATGTATTTAGGTTTGTTATTGTTTTATTGGTTTATTTTAAGTTCTTGACTGTGTGAGAAAATAAAAGAGTTTTCTGAAAACAAAATTAAACACGACTAAAAGATTATCGGAAATAAGATTTATCTTGGACTATATATTGCAAAAGGTCAAAAATGGATCCGGCGTACATCCGGTGTAAAAATTTCCATGATTAGACTAGCTATTTTATAGTTCTATAATGTGTTTTAAATTTAAAGTTTTAATTTTAATCATGAGTAATTTGCCAAAAGTACTATATAGTTGCAAGGGATAGGTTTCGGGGAGACTCATCAAACTTCGGTCTTGTAGAATACATTCACCTTATATTACCTGGGACTACGTTGTAGTTCCTTTACCTTGTATACTATTGTAGGAAGTCGCGAATGGTTGGGTTTGAAATGTTTTTTAATCATTCTTTAATCTTTCCCGCGATAAAGAAAATCTTTTACATTTAAAACACGTTGAATCGTCAAATTTTATGGTATCATATTTATGTATAAGATACAAAGAGATAATAGGTGATACCGTAATATAACTTAATTGAGTAAAAGTTTTTATTAAAATAAATGTTACGGAAGATGTATGCATGCTTCTTGACATATTGACACGTCAAATAAAATACCCTTTTTCAACTAAGTTTTTGCATCAATTTATAAAGACACTTGTAGATAGCTCTTATACCTATGCGTGAGCGCGTGTTGATTTGCAATCACAAGGTAATTATTACGCTTTTCGTGAGTCGGTGAGTGTGACATAATTATGTTGTTAACCTTGGACGGACTAGCTTGTTGTGGTTAGACCTGTTAACACGCGGCATAGATGGAGGATACATGCTTACTAGACATTATTGTAATTAAAGTAATCCATATGGTTTGAATTGCAAAAGTTCGGGGAATTATCAATCGTTGATTACCTTTTTGAATACACCATCACTAGCAGATCAACTGATGTGGTGGGTATGTCAAGTTGGGTTAACCTTAGAAAATTAATTGTTTATTTAATTAAACTATGGTAATTTAATTTTCTTTCAAGGAGTTTATGAATACTAATTCTTGAACTTTATGTTTTTTGTAGATGGCACTACCTGTTCAAAAACATAAACATAGGTTTAGGTCGATGTTGAAAAAGAAAAAAAACTTTCTGGGTAATAACTTCAATGACTGGTTGCTCGACTTAAGTTAGTTGAGAGTCGAGAAGAAAAGCCATGTCATTGAACAGCTTTACCTCAGCTCTTGAGGCTGGCTCTGAACCTACATTGTGGCATCAGTGGACAGCTCTTATATGATGCTATACTGAGATGCTTGTCTTTATGATTGGGAGTATGGATCTGAATACATAGACAGTTGGATTGGCACTATTCCGTATGACATGATTCAGGAGCTTAGATCTATGTTTGAGAAACAAGCTGGAGTGGAGAAGTTTGACTTAATCCAATCTTTCCATGCTTGCAAACAAGAGGAGGGTAAATCAGTTGCTGACTATGTCCTTAAGATGAAAGGATATGTGGAGCAACTGGAACGTCTTGGTTATATGATACACAGATATCTCAGTAGGCTTAATTCTTAACGGCCTTACTAAGATTTGTGGGTTGTATAAATTACAATATGATAACATGGGGAAAGAACAAGAGGTGAAAATTCATGCTATGCTTATTGAGTATGAGAAGGGTTTACCTAAGAAGGTTGAAACACCACAAGTAATGATGATTAAAAGTGGTAAAATCCGATAGGACAATAAGAAATCGCTTAATGCAAAAAGGCAAGATTAAGGTAATGGCAGGGAAAAGCTAAGAGGTTTTATCCCCTACGCCCAACAACCCTAAGCCTGCTGCTAAGGAGCGCCCAGCTAAGGATGATGCCTGCCACCATTTTTTTTTTTTTTTTTTAAGGAGGTAGGACATTGGAATAGGAACTGTTCTGTGTATCTGCTGGAGTTGCAGATGAAGAGGAGGCAAGTTGGTCTGCCAGTTTTTCGGGTATATTCACAATAGAATTTATTTTCTTTTACTAATAATAACTCTGGGTGTATGACATGGTTGTGGTAATAAATCATTTTGTATTACTAACTGGGATTAGGGATTGAATGGAAGCTGAATCAGAAGATCTTGTACTTGTACGTGGCAATGGTGGTCGTGCCACAAGTAGAAGCAATCGGTAGTTTTGACTTAGTTTTACCCTTATGGCCTTGTGATTTGTTAGACATTTGTCATTATGCTCCTACAATTACTAGAGGTGTAGTTTTCTCAGTTTCTCGTTTGGTTGACAATGGATTGTTCAATGTTTTACGGGGATTGTGGAATTTCAGTTTCAAAGAAGATGGTTTCTTTATTTTAATGCTGTCCTGTTAATGGTTTATGGAAAATTGATTTGCATGATCTTGTACCAAATGTTAATTCTATTTTAATGTTAGCAATAAAAGAGTCAAGATAATTGGACTCCACTTATTATGGCACTTGTCGTCTTGTCATAAACAAAGAAACGTATTAAACAGCTGCAACAAGTTGGGTTGTTAAAAGTAAGGTTGATGAATCTTTGATAAATTGCGAATCTTGTTTTGTTTATCTGCAAGATGACCAAAGAACCTTTCCCTCATAGTACGAAAGGGAAAAAGATCTTCTTGGAATAATACATACTGATGTATGTGGTCCACTTAGAACATGTGTCAGACAGGTGCTAGCTTATTCATTACATTCACAGATGATTATAGTCGTTTATGGTTATGTTTATCTTTTAACAAAAACATGAGGTCTTCTGAAACATTCAAAGTGTTAAAAATGAGTTGAAAATCAACTCGGGAAGACCATTAAGGCAATACGATCATATGGGGGTGGCGGAATACAATAAGCCCCCAAGAGTTTAAAGATTATATAAAGCTAAATGGAATTGTTCAATGCTTACCCTCCATACACACACAACATATGGAGTGTCTGAGAGGCAGAAAACCGTACTTTATAGATATGGTGGCGATCTATGATGAATCTTACAAACTTGCCTTTATCCCTTTTGGGATTTATGTCTCTAGAGTCTGCAACACGCATTTCAATATGGTTCCAACAAAGGGTAGTTAAGACACCATATGAATGTGGTATGGAAAAGTGCAAACTTGTCTTACTAAAAGGTCTGGGGGATGTGAGGCTCTTGTGACAGAGAGAAACGCCTGACAAACTCGAAAAAGATCTGTTAAGTGTATCTTCATTGGATACCCAAAGGAAACGAATGGGTTATATTTTATTCCACTGAAAAAAAAATTGTTGGTTGCAAACGGTATGCTGGAATTCTTTGAAGAAGCGTCTCATAAGTCAAGAAATCAGGGGAGGCGGTAGATCTTGAAGAAATTCAAGAAGAAGAAGATTCAAACACCTTCTGTTTTAAAATCACTGGCAAAATTACCTCAAGAGGTGGAGGTTTTGAACACACAAGAGGAAGTGATTCCGTTGTAGGTCCGAAAGACACATCGAGCTCCAAAGCTTATGTCTAAATGTAGAGGTGGAGGAGCATAGTCTAGGGGATCTTAATGAACCGCTGGGGGGGGGGTGGGGGTGGGGGGGGGGGGGGGGGGGGGCCAGGGGGGGGGGGGGGGGGGGTGGTGGGGGGGAGGGGGGGGGGGGGGGGGGAGGGGGGGGGGGGGGGGTGGGGGGTGCGGGGGGCGGGGGGGGGGGGGCGGGGGGGCGGGGAGGGGGTCTAGCTATAAAGCTGCAATGTTAGATTCAGAATCTAATAAGTGGATCGATGCTATGAATGCGGAAATACAATCCATGATGGACAATATGGTATGGGTCCTGGTCGATCTTCCTCCTGGTTGTAAGACCGTTGGGAGCAGGTGGCTTTTTAAGAAAAAGACTGACATGGATGGTATTGTACACGTCTATAAAGCTCGTCTTGTAGCAAAGGGTTACACTCAACTCTATGGGGTTGATTATGAAGAAACGTTCTCACCTGTCGCTGACATTAGAGCTATTAGAATTCTCATATCTATAGCAGCATACTATGATTATGAGATATGGCAAATGGATGTTAAAACAGCATTCTTAATGGTTACCTTGTTGGAATACACTCTTATTTTGGTGCAACCTGAAGGTTTTGTTGATCCTAATCATCCCAGAAAAGTATGCAAGCTTCAAAGATCCATTTATGGTCTTAAGCAAGCATCAAGAAGCTGGAATAAAAGATTTGATGAGGAAATCAAAAGGTTTGGATTTACTCAAAATCTTGATGAGCCATGTGTATATCAAAAGGCTAGTGGGAGTAATGTTACATTCCTCATCTTGTATGTTGATGACATAATCATCATGGGAAATCACATTCCAAGTTTAAAGTGTAATAGGATTATCTTGGAAGTGTTCGCCATGTAGGATTTGGGGGAAGCAGCATTTATTTTTGAATTCAAAATCTATAGAGATACGATGAGCGATAAATTGGATTTGTCAAAATGCGTACATGGTAAGATCTTAAAGTGAGATAAAATGGATAATTCCAAACGTGGTCATATCCCATGCACGAATGACTTGACTTGATCAAATCAAAGGTGCTTAACGGCCTAAAGAGTAAATCGCATTGATGATATGTACCTTATGCTTTGGCTGTAGGATCCATCATGTATGCGGTTAGATGCACTAGACCTGATGTTGCGTTCGCGCAAAATATGACAAGCCGATTTCAACAGAATCTAGGTGAACCTCACTGGACTGCTTTGAAAAACATTCTTAAGTATTTAAGAAAATATAAAGATATGTTCTTGAGTTTTGGTGGAAAACCTAGCACAGAATTAGAGTTGAATGTATTGCGATGCTGGATTGAGACTGATAGAGATGACACTAAGTCTCAGACAGGATATGTTTCTGTTTTGGAGGGTGGCGCAGGGGTTGGAGAGCTCCAAGCAAAGTACCTCTGAATGTTGCTAAAGAATATGAATTACATAGCTGCGTCAGAAGATGCAATGGAAGTGTTGGATAGGAAATTATTCTCAGGGCTTGGTATTGTCAAACGATAAAATGAACCTTTGAATTGTACTGCGGACTATTCAGCTGCTTCATTATGCTAATGAACGGGAGTTCAGAAGGCGCCATACCTATAAGTACGATATCAATTATGTTCGCGAGTGTGTTGAACTGGGGCGACAAATAAGGTACTTAAAGTTCACACAGATAACAAATCTAGCTGATCCTTTTTACAAAAGCTTTATTCATATGGACGTTTACTCAACCTGACTAGGGCATGGGGCTTTCGTCCTCTGTTAGTTTCATGTGATCTGTGTTTTAGTATTTAGAATAAGGATGTAAAACAATCACCCAACTTTATTTTTATGATATGATATTGGTATTTTGTTATTTTATATTATAAATTGTGTCCTATATTTGCATGTTTAAATCCATGAATAATAAATGTATTATTCTAAATTAATCCGTTGTCGATTAACAATATGGGAATATTGTTAAACTAAGACAATTCTGAGTGATTGGTGATATTGGAGATATTAAGGATGAGTCCACCAACGTCAATGATATTCATAAGTTTGATATTGATTTCCCCGCCTCAAGTATTCACTTTATGGATCGACGTCATCAGGGAATATTGTACGTATTTTTATTGATACTAAATCCCTTAGATTGAGATGCAAGTAGGTTTAGCATATGTGGATATTCCTTCTTGATATAGTTTAAGTTGTCCTGAATAAGGTAACTAATAAGGGCTTTGTCAGAATGGTTTATGCCACATGATGACTGTGAAACTTGTAGTCATATAGAATTTGTTCCTTCAAATTGTTGAAGAAGATACCACTGGGCCCCTCGTAGAATTAATCAGATGTGTGTATGGCCTACCTGAAAATAAAGAAGATATGTATCATTGATTTCAGTAATCTTGATTTACTTCATATATGAGAATAACATAATCGTTAGATATGGAAGATGTTGATCCATATCCAATTTTACAACGGTATCGGAAACAAAAAAAAAAGGATTGTAAATTCATAAATCATTTGTTCAGGCCTGTGTAACCACACTCGGATATTTTGGGGCATTTTGGCGTGTTGCTGACGTTACCAATGTTATTATATTATTCATACATGTCCAAAGTGGGAGCTGTTGGGATTATGACCAATATATGATGAATATTTGTCCGAAAATATTTCTGAGCCTAAGGAGACACGTTATAGGTTAAATGGACGAGAATAATATATTAATGTAATTATATTAAATGTATAACAAACGATCGTTAAAAGTTAATGAGTATTAAATAATTAGTTAAACGTTTAATGGTTAAACGTGAGGGACTAATTATTTATAAACCGAAGTTTAAAGGGTTGGTTCTTTTATTTTGTATCCTTAGTAGGCAAGAGAAGTAATCCCAAAAGGATTAGAAGATTAAGTCTATAAATATGGTTTTATTTTTTGTTTATTAGAAGATAACTTAAAAAAAAACAAAACCTAAGGATCGACTGTTTTCTTTGCCTACATTTGTTGACCGCATAAAGGTTTCTTGGAATCTTTGGTTGTGTCTTCACAAATCATACAAACATACTGGATACCCTTTTTGCTTCTAGTTTAAATTCGGTTGTTTACCTTTTGGTGATTTTATTGTTCGTACGTTGATAGTTCAAGAGACGTAAGAAGATCGTTTTTATATACACTTACTAGTACTAGCATACTCGAGTTTGGCTAAGGAATGTATAGTGTGTGGAAGCTTAGGGAATCATACTTTGATTTAGTGGTTACGGTTGTATTATACACACGCGTTTAAAGATACGGGTGTTTACGGTTATCTACTTCTTAACGGTCGTATCGTTCGTCTAAAAGTACATGTTTTCTATTTGTTAATTATTGGATTTTAACGTGATCATTTATTCGCGGCATACTCGTTTTAAATTAATTGTTAATTAGATTATAAAACCCAACAGTTATAAGCTTGATTCTTGAAAATCAGTTGTTAACAACAATCCTAAAATCTGTTGATAGCAAAAACCCTTATTTTTAACACCTGTTACACTTGCCAACAACTTTGATTAAACAACTTTCTATTAAATAACTATAACTCAAGTTTTCAGTTAATATCTAATTTGGGCTTAAGCCGTTAATCGTGAAAAAGTTAAACAAATGTGAAAGCCCAATATATTCTACAGAAAGTGCTACTAAGGCCTACTACGAATGGAGAACAATCGAACATTAAAGTTTGACTCGTTCTATTTATTAGCGATGATCTCAGTCATTTGCATTATCGTTCTCGATCTTATGCGTTTTATTATTATTTTTAAATGTCAAAAGTATTTGATTATTTAATCAATCAAGAGTCAGAGTTTGTTTGTATTTTCTTCAATTTCTTATAAAAGGTTACAATATGTAAGGTTTCGGATAAAAATCATCTTGTGGAACTAGTTTGACTCTTATATAGACTAGCAAGATGCACGCGTTTTGCGGCAGGCAGGATAAAAGGAGTCGTAAAATAATTATGTGATGTTTGTGTTAGAAGATAATAAGCTTTCTCCCAAACACATGGGTCTTATTTCAGGAAAGTCAAAGCAAGAAGTGTTCTCGTGTTTATAGTTCAAGGGTCCAAGCTGTCAAGTCAAGAAGAGTTCAAGGTCAAAGTGAAAGATTCATGTGCAGGGCTTTATAATGCTTTTCTCTCATTATTTTTCTTATTATCTAAGTTTTTAACCGTGTGTTTTTAATCTCTCTCTAAAATCTGTTAGTGAGAAACCCTAGTTTGTATTCAGTTGTATTGTTTTGTTTATGTATTGTAAAACATTGAGGCTAAATCTTTTAGTCATTCTTATAATAAAAACAGTGAGCCGAGGGAGGTTGGTTGGGTTCACTTTAAATATGATGTTGTTTTAGGGCTTTAAGTATCAATTTCTACATGGTATCAGAGTCACGTTGCTCTATACCAAAGTTCTAAATCGATTTTTTAAAATTAGGGTTTCAATTAAAATTGGGAGGTTTTGGTATAATGGTTAGATCGTGTGTTTAATTGGTGTTTTAAGTGGCTTGAGTCTTAGATCTAGTGGTTAATTGATTTTTTAAGAAATTAGAGTTTCTTAAGATTTAGGGGTTTTTCAAGATAATGGTGTTATTGCTTTATTAGAGCTAGTATATAGTGGTTAATTGTGATTAATCACTAGTGTTGGTCAAGAATTAAGGTTTACTGTATCAAACCCTAATTCAGTTGTTGTTTCTGTTGTGCTATCAAGGTTGTGGATCTTCTTAATCTTTAAGCTGTTGTTGCGCGTGCACTGTAACACCCCTTTCACTTTTCTCTTAGGAAAATTGCTTTCTAGTGTTCTTATAATTGGTGGAAGGGATATGTCAAGAGATTTGTTGATTTGTTGTGATTGGAGTTGGTTATTGGTGGTTTTGTGTGATTGAAGGTGTTGGTGATTTCTTGATCTTGATATAAACCTGTTTTCTGATTTAAAACTTTTTTGTCTTATCAAAAAATACTGCCTTGCCTTGACTTACTTATCTGAGAAGCAAGGAATCCTGGTTGATCTTGATAAGTTTTTTTGTTTTGCCTTTGTATGTGACACCATGTAAATTCCAGGCCAATATTTTAGCCGTTTCCGTTCAGTATTTTGAATTTTATGAGTTCCGTGTAATTTTTACGTTTATCCGGGAAGTTGTCCCGCGTATATCTAAGAAGTCGTACCGGAAGCATTCCGGGTTGCTAAATTGTGTAGTCTTTCGTCATTGGTCGCTTTTTTACGTTTTAAGATGATATTTGAATTTTAGAAATTTTCCATAAAGTTTTTACGCGTTTTTAGTATTTGCGCGTTCCGTGAATAACAACTAGTCTATGTGTGCATGAAAATATCTAGATATTCAAAAAATTTGTCACCTTTGCATGTCCAAACAAATTGAGATCAAATTGGTCCCCTCTTGTTTTTGTTTCCTTGCGTAGAGCCCTACACACACCCCATACACACACACAATTCCAAAGTTTGATAGGTGTCTATAAGCTAGGTTCATTCCATTCCATATTCATTGTATTCATTCACAACAAAAAAGACACACACTCATCTCTCTTCTCCCTCTTTTGTTCGAACGCAACAACGAACACACACACTCTTTCATTATTTTTCTACTTTTGATCAAGATATTGTATTCGGGTTTGATTCGTATTGATATCCGGGTAGTCTTAACACAACGTTTGGGTTGTATTTAGTCTCTAATCACCTTCTTAATCACTATTCTTTGTAAGTCATCTATTTCTCATAAAACTTGTACTTTGTGATTCTTATAATGCATAAATGTAAGATGTACAACTTGTTTATAAAAATCAAGGTTTAAAAACTACATAAACCTTAAAAGGTTTATAATATGGCTCGAAAATAAATAAAAGAAAGACAAGGAAAGTGTAGTTTCGTGATCGTGGTTATTTTTATATAATAAATATGATGACCTATAGCTTATTTGATGTTTCGGCTTAATAATAAGCCTACAAAGAGCTTATTTGGTTTAATGGGCTTATATGTAGTCTCGGCCTACTAAGAGAAGTAAAAGGAATGTTTGTTTAGCTTATTTCTATTCGGCTTATATATTACTAGCTTATTTCATTGCTTTTTTGGATTGGGAAAGGTTGTTAAGCCTTATTTGGTCTTAACAAATAAGCCAAATATGTTATGGGCTAATAAGCCGCGTCCCACAACAAAAGTCCAACACCATGAGCTTAATCCATAAGCCCTATGGTTCGGCTTAACCCTCTTGGCTTATTGAAAGCTTATTAATAGCTTATTCAAGAACCAAGAGCTTATTTGATACTTGTTTGGCTTATCGGGCTTAACAAATAGGCCCGTACGAGTTAAGGAAGTTTCGGCTCAACAAGAGAGCCCAAACCGTGGCTCAAGGCCCACGGTTGGCTTATTGGGTTTTGGCTTGGCTTATTGGAAGCTTATTAATAGCTTGCTAATACGCGTCGAGTGCTTAATTGTGTAACGGTTTGCTTATCGGACTAAATGGATAAGTTTAAGCCTACTTGTCTAACCTAATGGGCCACGACCCAATAACAAGCCCAACATCATGGCTTAAAGCCCACAGTGGAGCTTATTACATAAGCTTATGCGTAGCTTATTTGATAAGCTATGTGCTTAATGGTTTAGTCGTGAACTTATTTTGAACTTATTACATCCCGAGTCATACGTTTAGGCTTATCGGGCCTAAAAGCCCAATAAGGGTTATTAATACTTCGACATTGTAACAAAAGAGAAAGGATTGATTTCGAAAAGACATAGAGATTAGGCGAATTGTAAAATGGATATTGAAAGTGTTTTTTTAATAAAGTCTACGACTTTGGAAAATGTGTAAACACGAACGGGTTTCTCAATCTTTTCTTTTAACCGCAAAGAGAACAAATTCTTGAGAGTATGAAATCCAACGAGATTAATAACAAGAAAATCATATAGCCAAAAACTCTTGGATTAGGATTTCCTTGATCTCGGTTTAATAATACAAATCTTGCATCAAAATAACAAATCGAAACCCAAAAAAAATATTAACGCTTACTAATTGTATTTCATACCCAAGCAGGTAGAGAGGACGATCATAAGCATCATTATATCAACATAACTTCAAAACGTCATTGAAATTTTTAACCACCTTAATTTCTTGAAAATTAGGGTTTTAGAGTTTCTTCAAAAACCTTGTAGATTCTAGATCGAGAGCCACGAGGCTCTGATACCAATTGTGGAGATCGTTTAGCTCATCTAGAATATAATAAAATTGATTAATATAAAGCACAGCGGAATAACAATAAGAACATCTATGTTATCACAAGGTTTTTCATTCATATGATTTCTTCCAAGCCCTAATTCTAGACGATCAACTCTAGAACGGTTACAATCTAACAAGGATAAAAGATCCTTGGGGCTACACCAAAACACTAGACGTCTACATTCTATTGTGTACACACACACTTTTCTGGATATCTTTTCTAAATGCCTGGACCTCCTTTTATAGCATAAGAAGTCCTAGGCTTACAAGGAAACTAATAAAGATAATTAATAAGTAAATCATTCTAATATTTATCTTTATATTTGACCATATCTTCATAATCTTCCAATTCTTATCTTTTGAAGACTTTATTAATTACAACTTTGGTCCTTCTTGTTTTCATCTTGTTTCATTCTTATATTTATTTTGTAATCATCAAATCTGAAATCCCAACAATCTTCCCCTATTTGATGATGACAAAACAAACAAAGTCGTGTACGAACTTCATCATAAAGCCAAAGCTTCCCCTGAAGTTGAGATGTAATCATCTCCCTGAATGAAACAAAACTTCCAAGCTTCCCCTTAATCAGATATCCTTTGTATCATGCCACCATATATGATAAGCTGCAAATCATATCTTTATAGTCTTCTTCCCCTTTTTGTAATCATCCAATAGGGGTCTTCTGTAGATATGCAACTTGTAAACACTTCCCCTCAAGTGGTGCATGTAGATGGTTAAACATTTAATCAATAAGCTTCCCCTAAAATCCATATGTTTACCATCTCTTGAATCTCGAACTCTGTAGGCTCTATGTAGTGATCACTGATAAAGAAAACTGAGTATAACGAATTTGATGAAGAAGTTGAATCTCCCAAACTTGTGTCTTATGTCTTGCACTATCCACGTGACATCGAACTTATAAATAAATATGTGAAATATAAGTAGACCGCAATCTCTGGATAAAATCCTCAACTATATGAGACACTGAGCACAACAACGTAACTCCTTAAAGTGATAGTAAATACCTGTGAGTACTTCAACGTACCTCCTTACATCAGGTAAAACTAGATTAATCAAGTCTTTATCAATAAAACCATGAAAGCACGAACAAGTTATCTCCAAGGCTAAAAGATATGATAAGAACACACATTTGTGAAACTCAACTACAACATCAAATATGCAATATTCAATTGTCTTCGTAATCACCTCTTTAAATAATCTCCAAAACTAGCCATAAAATAAATAATAATAAACTAAATAAAATTCAGTTCTATTCGAGATCCAATTTTCTTCTTTGTCCGATATCGTACACAACTAGCAGTGGAAACTGCTAACTAGCAGTGGAAACAACTAACAGTTGAAACCTTATTTCGGACACAGCTAGCAGTTGTAATTCCTTTTAAATCACGAACAGTATCTCACTTCTGTATATATGGGAACTTAAAAGGCAATCCCTAAAACATAGGAATTTCATATTGTAACAAATCCCATCCAAAACCGTATACTGCCAAAAGTCACGCATCAAATCCATTACCTGCTGCTATACCACGAGTTACATCAATAACTTGTGATCATGACTTTCTGTTGAATCCAATAAGCACGCAGGAATCTTCTTCCATCTCAAAAACAATACCACCTGCTGCTACGTTCCAATGATAATAGCGTGCTGTTGTAATCTGCTGCTCATGATCAGATCCAAAACCTTTTTTTTGACCATATTAGGGTTTAATGAAAAACCCTACTTTTCACCAACACGACTTCAAACAAAAATAATCATAGACGTTTTTTTTAAGTATAAAGACCACACTTTAAAAGTGTCGCTAAAACTCAAAAATCACCAAAATCGCCTATAACATCAAAACAGAACATACGACCATCTTTTCATCATGAACACGACTTCAAATAAACCTTGTAGATCCTAGATCGAGAGCCCCATGGCTCTGATACCAATTGTGGAGATCGTTTAGCTCATCTAGAATATAATAACATTGATTAATATAAAGCACAGCGGAATAACAATAAGAACATCAATGTTATCACAAGGTTTTTCATTCATATGATTTCCTCCAAGCCCCAATTCTAGACGATCAACTCTAGAACGGTTACAATCTAACAGGGATCAAAGATCCTTGGGGCTACACCAAAACACTAGACGTCTACATTGTATTGTGTACACACACACTTTTCTGGATATCTTTTCTAAATGCCTGGACCTCCTTTTATAGCATAAGGAGTCCTAGGCTTACAAGGAAACTAATAAAGATAATTAATAAGTAAATCATTCTAATATTTATCTTTATCTTTGACCATATCTTCAGAATCTTCCAATTCTTATCTTTTGAAGACTTTATTAATTACGACTTTGGTCCTTCTTGTTTCCATCTTGTTTCATTCTTATATTTATTTTGTAATCATCAAATCTAAAATCCCAACAAAATAATACCCCAGATTAGCTTCCGCTGCTATATATAAAAAATGGGGGTGTTATAGATTAGTATCAGAGCCACGGTTATAGAGAAAAAGGTTGAAACCTTAACTATAACTACTTTTCTTTTTCCATCCAAGAAAGTCCTCTGTGCCACTACTTCTTCCGGAATAGTATGTGAAGTACATAACTATTATACTATTATATAAATAACTTATGTTATTTATCACTAGGTTGTTAACAAAGCGATGTCTTC
>BQNB010134154.1:0-18353 GCA_026074375.1 Tanacetum coccineum | reverse complement strand
GACTAATAGTAACTTAACTTAACACTAAGACCCCTAGACATCTTAATAGGTTAATATAGAGACTAAACTCGTAACAGATTGTTGGTAATATTTGTGCAAATATTCTTAATTTTTGTTTCAGTTTGAATGAAGTTTGAAGATTTATTTTGTATTTTGTAAGTTTCTTTTGTTTGTGTCAGAAACAATTTAAAAATAAAACAAAATATATATCTTGAGTAACCTTGTGTGTTGAAATGTTAGTTTGTGTTAGATCTTGTGGCTTAGATTGTGCGATCTTATCACATCTATAATAAATTTGTACGCCTTATTTTTTTAATATTCGTACTTTGTTTTGTAGGTCGGTGACTAGCATTTTCGCCGGAAAAATGCTACATTGTGATTAGTTTTGTGCATTAGTCGGTTGTGGAGGTTAATGGTCGCAATCAACATTTTCGGATTTAACTTTTGAAATTTTGAGAAAATAGAACTTTTTAGAAATTGGAACTTTCGAAATTTTAAGAAAATGAAACTTTTTTGAAATTGGAACTAGAAAAATTTGAACTTATTAAATGTCAAACTATTCATTGAGCCACACGAAAGTATTTGTTTAAAACTTTAAATTATATAAATTGTCGTTTACCCATGAATAATTAAGCTAACATATCATGTTATGAAAAACAATATGACACAAAGACATGTATGCAATATATTTAAATGTAAAATGGAAAGACTAAGGGTCCGTTCGGTTTAAGGGTTTTGACCAAAAGGATTAGACTTAAAGCAAAATCATTTGTTTGTTATAGGTCCATAGGTTTTGAATTTGGAACTCATGACCATATGTCATGGAGTGGAGAAAACCTTTGAGTGACCCTCAGATATCCCTGACATTAATTTGTCCTTTTCTTTCTTTATATTTAAAAATGCATCACTCGTCCTTGTGCTTTTATTTTTGTTCACAAATAAATTTTAGTTATGGGCCCCAATGTATATTTTATTTTTCATAATAATATATTTTAATCTAAAATTTTAATATTCATTTATAAATATAAACCCAAACCCAAATCCAAATCCAAATCATAAATCTAAACTCATCTACAAACCAAACAGGCCATAAAGGCAAGTAGATTGGGATTTGAATGATCATTTACCTATAAAATAGAGATCTATTATTAACATGTAAAGAAAGATTGATATAACTTCTTTGACCTTTGAAAATTAGAGATTGATACACGGGTTAAACTTTCAGTTGAGAAAATTTGTTTCGATCTCTCAACAATACAACACGAATATATTATGTTACATTTAAAATGAACACTTATTTTGAGACTGCATACATATAAATCAAATGCTTATTTTAAATGGAATGAGTATTAATTTAGAATCAGGTTTGCATAGTTTTGTTTAAGCGTGCTAACTACGGTTTTTCTAAAGACAAAAACTGGCGTTAAATGCTCCTTTTACAAAAAATTATCGGTATTATCATTACAATTTTAAAATATATGCAAGTTAAAACAATGTTATCGAAGAAAACAATCTTAAACACAGATCAACGCTATCGGAAAAACAATGCAAAGGATTCCTTAACGCTACAAATGTTGTTTGTCGAAACACAAACATTCGACATCGAAAGTTCGTCGAAGTTCGACATCAAAACATTCGACATCAAAAAGGAGTCTACACCCCATATGTCATGTACCAAAAAGTTTTACGCGACGAGTAACATGCGTTGTTATATTTTATTTCATAATGATGTAATGTTTCACTTTCAGTTTCACTTAATGTTTTTATATGTTGTTTGATACATGTTATGAAATTATTGCATGTTACGAGTGTTTGCAATTTCA
Organism: Tanacetum coccineum; assembly: GCA_026074375.1. Taxonomy (NCBI): domain Eukaryota; kingdom Viridiplantae; phylum Streptophyta; class Magnoliopsida; order Asterales; family Asteraceae; genus Tanacetum; species Tanacetum coccineum. The sequence goes on along the minus strand of BQNB010134154.1, from coordinate 16,530 downwards.
TTTTGATCTTTTCACGTCTTATTTTGAACGTTACACAAAAAACTTACCACAATATTGCATATCGTTAATTATCGGCCGCTAGAGTTTTTTCGTCGCTATGCGTGGGTAGTCGCCTAGTTAAGAATAAAGTAAAACTCCTGTTCCATTAAGGCTTTATAACAGTGAGCTACATTTCCAAGAGCTAAATATTACAAAAATTGATAATTTTGGTTGAAAATTTAGTGGAGAAAAAAACACATAAAAATATATGTGTCAAATTTGTGAAAAGAAAAACTTAAAAAAGCGAAGGTAATAAATAAACTTTAGTGCTTGAATTTTAAATAAATTATATGGAGTTAAGTGTAAATTTATAAGTTTTCATATTTTTTTTAATAACTTCAAAAAATAAACAAATAACTCCTTAGACTTTGTACCCATAGACTTTATAATTTAAAAATACAACATATATGTTTTTTTTTAAATACAGCATATATGCGCACAAAATTATTAATATTAAAATGAAAGCACGAATTATTAGGTATGTAAATAAATACACGATGTTGTACGTATACGAGCAACTCATGTTTTTCCTGTTTATGAGTTTAAGTAATAATATCCAAAAAAAATATTTACTATATGCGTTCAATAAGTACTTAATTTCAATAAGTACTTATTGTTATTCCATTTTAAAAGTTTATCACATGCATACACGGGTTTGAATATTGAATACGACTAAATTATTATTAACATGAATATAAATATTACTGTGATATGAAAACAAATATACGCGATTGTACTTCTAACAACGATTAATGTAATTCTTATTTAAAGTTTGTATAAGGATATATGGAAAGACATTTAAAAAAACTTTATATTTTAACTTCATCAACGTTAATCATGTGTTACTAAACTCACATATTGTGTACAACATGATATCAATAGTTAAATTTAAACAATATAAACCTCAACACACATGTCACTTAAACAAAGTTAAATCTTTCATACAACAAAAATCGTTTGAAAAATATAAATCGATATGAATACATAATGAATTTTTTTACGTAATCACTAAAATTTTAAACACGAGCAAATTTTTATATGTTCATATACTAAACTAAAATATTAAAATAAATTTGATTTATGTGTAAACCCCGTGCGTACACCGGACTTATAACTAGTAAGAAGTGGTGAGAAGTGACTATTACCACATTTGAAATGCAACGACTTGCGTTAGATTTAATTCTATACATTTAGATGCACCCCTTTGAGTTTCGAAAATTATTTTGAAGTGTAAATGGTGCAAATTGATATTTATGATTCCGACACATGTAGAGAAACAAAAATATAAGAGAAATCATGAAATGCATCTAATATACGTATATGTATTTAATTAAAATTTAAAAAACACATTATGATGCATTATGATGCCTCTAAGATTATAGAGATGCATCTAATTTAGGTCGGTGCATCTCGAATATGCGATTATAGTTATTTGTCATCATTCTTATTTTAAGATTATTTCTCATTTGATCCATTTAAGGTTTATATATCAAGCTCTTGCTAAGTGTGTGGCTTAGCTTATTATAATTAATAAGGTAAACTGATAGAAAAAAGTACATGAACATTAAATGATGTATTTATTAAATGAGGTTATAAAAATCACTTTTTCACGAGGCATGCCGACCCGTGCGTTGCATCGGGCTTGGTCTTAGGAAAAATCATAGTGTTTCGTCATAACTATGTAATGTGTTTAAACGCTTGTGTATAGTTATGTTTATTTTATAACAAAGAAAATTGTCATACGTACGACAATGAATTGAATCTAATCGAGCTTAAAACCGATGATTATGTGTTGTTAGGCTTTGGGCCTGGCTTGGTGTGTGTGTGATAAATACTTAGTGGTTTGGTCCTTTTTTCAGGCCCGTCTTGTTTTGACCCAACTTTCAATCCTTTGAAACTTAAGGTTTGTTTTGGGTGAATGCAACATGTGTAAGAGTTTGGGTTTGAAATACGTTCGCAAGTAGTGTTGGGATTAAAAGACTTCATGATGATCTTGGAGTTAATACTGCTAAGTTAGTGCTGCTGGTATAAAAGTTAGTGCTGCTGGTATAAAAGTTAATGTTGTTGGTTACAACTGCTGAAAGATTACAATTGCTAAAAGAGTTTCTACTGTTAGAAGGATAAAGACAAGAAAAAGAATAAAGATGAAGATTGTTTATCAAGATTACTTACGGGATAAGTATGAGATATTTTTGTAAAAGATACGTATAAGTTATTTGTTTAGAAGATCATGATAACTTAGGAAAATATTGTAAGCCTGTTAGGACTTCTTGGTGTATAAAAGGAGGTCCTAGGGTATAGAGTTTGATATACCAAAATCGTATCAAATCATATCAAAGTTCATAGAGTTTTCGTAGCTTCAAGGTTTTGTAACCCTAACACTATTAAGAGTGTTCATTTTATATTGAGTCTGAAAGTTTAGTAAACTGTTTGTTATTGATCTTGTTTATTACTGTTTTATTGTAATTCTTCTTAGTATCATTGATTAGATTCCGCATAGTCTTTGATATTCATAATCAAAGTTTTTACTATAGTTGTGTTGGATTTATCTTGCATAAATAAACCTTACATTCAATACAACTTAAGCTTATACAAGCTAAGCAAGATCTATTATATTGGGATCAACAAGTGGTATCAGAGCTTGTGAGAAGCTTTGAATAAGAAGAAACTTTACTACACACAAGATCTACTTTTTCAAGAAGCAATGGAGTCTCAATGTACTCAAACTATCAAGATACCCGTACTCCAACCTGGTGAGTATGATCTCTGGAAGATGATGATGGAGCAGTACCTACAATGCATTGATTACACTCTATGGGAGATCATAGAAAATGGTAATACACCTATAGTAACAAAACTTAAAAACTTATTGATTGTAAAGAGATTGTTATCCCTCTACAAGTGTTGAAGAGAAGGCACAAAGAAGGGCATAATTGAAGGTAAGAAGCACTTTATTGATGGCCTTACCTAATGAGCATCAATTAAAGTTCAACTCATACAAGGATGCTAAGACACTGATGCAGGCTATTGAGAGCAGATTTGGAGGTAATACTACTACAAATAAAACTCAAAAAAATCTTTTGAAGCAGCAATATGAAAACTTTGCTTCATCCAGCACAGAAGTGATTAAGCAAACCTATGAAAGGCTTCAAAAGCTAATTAGTCAACTGGAGATGCATGGTGAAGTTATCTCTCAAGAAGACATCAATCAGAAGTTTTTGAGAAGTTTGTCACGAGAATGGACTATGCATACAATTGTGTGGAGGAACAAACCAGAGATTGAGACATTAAGTTTGGATGACCTCTTCAACAATCTGAAGGCCTATGAATTAGAGGTCAAGGGGACATCTAACTCAACCACAAACTCACACAATGTAGCATTTATGTCCTCTAGCAGCACTAACAATGCATCTGGAGCAGTTAATACTGCTCAGGGTGTTAATACTGCTAGCACTCAGGGTGTTGTTGATAGCTCAAAATCTGCTAAAAATTTGAGTAATGCAATGATTTATTCCTTCTCTGCTAGCCAACCAAGTATTCCACAGCTTGATAATGAAGATCTTCAACAAATTGATCCTGATGATCTAGAAGAGATGGACTTGAGGTGGAACATTGCTATGCTGACTATGAGGGCAAGAAGATTCCTTAAGAATACTAGAAGGAAGCTGAACATGACCAACAAAGAAAGAATTGGGTTTGACAAGTCCAAGGTGGAGTGTTTCAACTGCCACAAGGGAACCCAAGAATCAAGACTGCAGGAACAAGGAACCTACAAAAAGTACTGTGCCAGTTGAAGAAACTACTTCAAATGCCTTAGTGTCTCAGTGTGATGGCTTTGGCTATGATTGGAGTGACTAAGCAGAAGAAGGTCCAACCAATTTTGCTCTCATGGCTTATTCTTCAACAAGTTCAAGTTCTTTTACAAACTCTGAGGTATCTAATGACTCAAATTGTTGTTCATCTTGTTTAGAAAGTGTTAAAGATCTAAAAGAACAAAATGAACAATTAGTTAAAGACTTAAGAACAGCTAGGATAAGTGATGTCTCTTATAAAACTGGTTTAGAATCTGTAGAAGCTAGACTGGTAGTCTTTAAGAAAAATGAATCTGTGTATAAGGAAGATATAAAACTCTTAAAATGTGAAATCTATTTAAGAGATTTAGATATTACAGAGCTTAAAAGGAAGTTAGATTTGGCTACAAAAGAAAAAGATGAGGTTCAACTTACAGTACAAAATTTTGAAAATTCATCAAAAAACCTAAGTGAACTTCTAGACAGACAGATAATGGATAAATGTAAAACAAGATTAGGGTATAATGCTGTCCCACCTCCCTATACTAGGAATTTTATGCCACCAAAATCTGATTTAGTTTATCCTAGTCTAGATGATTTTGTTGATGTGAATGAGTCTGTTAGTGAGTCTGTAGTTGAAAAGCCTACTGTTAAGACTAATGAACCTAATATAGTTCTTTGGTTTAGAGGCTAAGGTAGCCATTAGGTTTATATTCTTAAGCCACTCATTCAGAGAGAGTGGCTAGGTTCAGAGACTACATTCACAGGTTTTAATTCATGTTTTTAATTTTTAGCCTTTATAGCTTAATACTTTAGCTTATTGCTTAGACTTTTTGTGTGCTTAATATTGTTCAAAATTGTTTAGATACTCAAATATTTCTTAGTTGATTGTAGTTAGAATCATTAAGCTGTCATTTCCTTTAATCCTGTCATATTAGTGTAATAGGCTAGGTGAGTAACTAGCTTAAATTCCTTAATAAGCTGTAGGTTTTATTGCTCATTTAGCTTAATTAGGTTAATTGTAGATTGAGTAGCTATAAGGTTGTAGTATTTGAGCTTTTAAATTCGATTTTAAGTGTGCTTCATTTTGGACAGAATTTCCTAAGGAGTGTTTGGATTTAGGAGTAATTGACTTTTAAAGTCAAATTTAGTTAGTGAATTTGCATAAGTCAGTTGAGTTAGGAGTTATAATCAAGTTTTAAAGTGATTTTGAAACTTAGTTTGTAGAAATGCAGAATTTAAGGCTCAAAATTCCTATCTAGCACCAGGGCACTTTAGAGAGTGAAGTAGTTTTAGCTTTAAGAGATTTACAGCTTTCTAGTGTTCAAAATTGTTTAAAGCAGGCTTAGATTCATGTATTTAGTAGGTTTAATGAGTTCTCATTTAAGAGTTTAGCCTGCAAGTGAGTTTTTGGTCAAATACATCAGCAACAACAGTTAATACTGTTGTTGCTTATTCATTTTTCTAAACTGTCTTTTAGCTTATATAATTAGGATATAGAGTTTAGAATTAAGCACATTATTAGTATTCCATTAGTTTTACAAATTTAATCTCTTGATTTTCATTTTAAGCATTTTAGACTAGCTTAATTTTTCTTACAAAAGTGGTGTGGCAGCAGTTTACATATTATGAAGAAATTGATGGAGGATTTGTTGCCTTTGGAGGTAATTCTAAAGGAGGGAAAATTACTGAGAAAGGTAAAATAAGAACTGATAAATTGGATTTTGAAGACGTGTATTTTGTAAAGGAACTAAAGTTTAACCTCTTCAGTGTCTCACAAATGTGTGACAGAAGATAATGTTCTTTAGTACTGATACTGTATGTGTTGTTTTGTCTTCAGACTTTAAGTTAACAGATGAAAGTCATGTTTTGCTTAAAGTTCCTAGAAAGGATAACATGTACAATGTTGATCTAAAGAATGTTGTTCCTCAAAGAGGTTTCACTTGTCTCTTTGCAAAAGCCACACCAGATGAATCTACTCTTTGGCATAGGAGAGAGAAACCTTGTAGGAGGTTTATCTTTAAAACTTTTTGAAATTAATCAAACTTGTTTTGCCTTGTCAGAGGGTATAATCTCAACACAAGCTTCTTGTAAAGACCTAAACAGTCGTTCAATCAGCCAAACACATTACAATTTGGCACAGGATGTTTGCTAAACATTTGTTTATGAGGTTTAATGAAAAAGATATACTGCCTAGTTGTCACAGATGACTTTAGTAGGTTTAGTTGGGTTTTCTTTTTAGCCACTAAGGATAAAACTAGTGAAATTCTTAAAACATTCATAACATGCATAGAAAATCTAATAGACCTTAGAGTGAAAGTGATTAGATGTGACAATGGGACTGAATTCAAGAATAGGGTCATGAATCAGTTCTGTAAAATGAAGGGTATTAAGAGGGAATTTAGTGTTGCTAGGACTCCACAACAAAATAGAGTTACAGAAAGGAAAATAGGACACTAATAGAGGCTGCTAGGACTATGCTAGCTGATTCAAAATTACCAACAATTTTCTGGGCTGAAGCAGTTAATACTGCTTGTTATGTCCAAAATAGGGTGTTAGTTATCAAGCCTCACAACAAGACCCCTTATGAACATTTTCAAGGTAGAAAACATGCCTTAAATTTTATGAGACTATTTGGGTGTCCTGTTACAATCCTTAATACCATAGATCACCTAGGTAAATTTAATGGAAAGACTGATGAATGATTCTTTATAGGATACTCTACCAATAGCAAAGCATTCAGAGTATTTAATAGTAGAACTAGGATAGTAGAAGAGAACCTGCATGTTCAATTTAGTGAGAATACACCTAATATTGCAGGAAGTGGACTAAATTGGCTTTTTGATATAGAAGCACTAACAAAATCTATGAACTATAAGCCAGTTGTTGCAGGAAATCAATCTAATGGTAGTACAGGTACAAAAGCATGTGATAATGCAGGTAGAGCTAGAATGGAGACAATACCTGGCAAAGATTACATACTACTACCATCATCCATTCAAGATCCACCATTCTCTTCTAGTTCAAAGGATTCTCCTAATGCTAAATTCACAACATCAAGGGAAAAGGAAAAGGAAAAGAAAGATGCTAAAGATCTAGGGAATGAAGATAGTGAGGTTCCAAGTACAGAGGAGCCAAGAGTTAATCAAGAAAAGGATGCTAGTGTTAACAGCACTAACACTATTAATATTGTTAGTCCAACTGTTAATCTGCTGGAATAGAGGATAATGTTGTTAATGAAAATATAGTTTATGGATGTGCTGATGATCCAAATATGCCTGAATTAGACGATATTGTTTATTCAGATAATGATGAAGATGTTGGTGCAGAGACTGACATGAACAATTTAGATACATCAATGCCTGTCAGTCCTATTCCAACTATAAAAATTCATAAAGATCATCCAATTGAACAAATTATTGGAGATTTGAATTCGGCACCTCAAACTAGAAGGATGACAAAGAGTGTGACTGAACATGCTATGTTTAGTTCAGTACAGTAGAGGACCAACCATAAAGAGTTTTAGAATTGTCTGTTTGCATGTTTCTTATCACAAAAAGAGCCCAAGAAGGTAATCCAAGCATTAAAAGATCCAAGCTGGATAGAAGTTATGCAAGAGGAGCTTCTACAGTTCAAGTTACAACAGGTTTGGACCTTGATGGATTTACCTAATGGCAAAAGGGCCATTGGTACTAAATGGGTGACAGAAACAAGAAAGATGAAAGAGGCATTGTGATTAAGAATAAAGCAAGATTGGTTGCACAAGGATACATACAAGAGGAAGGAATTGATTATGATGAGGTTTTTGCTCCTGTTGCTAGAATTGAAGTAATTAGGCTATTCTTAGCCTATGCCTCATTTAAAGACTTTGTGGTGTACCAGATGGATGTCAAGAGTACTTTTCTGTATGGTAAGATTGAAGAGGAAGTCTATGTTTGTCAACCGCCAGGATTTGAAGACCCAAACTTTCCTGACAGAGTATACAAAGTAGAAAAAGCACTTTATGGATTGAATCAAGCCCCTAGAGCTTGGTATGAAACCTTGTCAACTTATTAGTTGGACAATGGCTTTCAGAGAGGAAAGATAGACAAGACTTTATTTATCAGAAGAGACAAACGTGATATTCTGTTAGTTCAAGTATATGTAGATGATATCATTTTTGGCTCTACAAAGAAGTCATTATGCATTGAATTTGAGAAGATGATGCATAAGAAGTTTCAAATGAGTTCTATGGGTGAACTCACATTCTTCCTAGGACTACAAGCGAAGCAGAAGGAAGATGGGACTTTAATAAGTCAAGACAAGTATGTGACTGAGATTTTGAAGAAATTTGGCTTTAGTGATGTCAAGTATACGACTTTGGCATAATGGTTTCTATTTTCCAGTGAATGGTACATTTCTGGTAGCCACGAATGAGCCGAAAAACAAAATGCAAAAAATCTGCTCGAAATGGGCCAATTTGAAAATCTAACAAATTGGGTTGATGATTCTACTTTAACACTATTAAACAATGCCAACCACCACAAACAACATACCACCACTATGTTCATAGCAACTCCTACACCTGATCACGTAAATATATTAGAAAAATTCAAATTCCATTGATGATGCTTCACAAATTAAAAGACATCCCTAACCTCATTTATAAATGGCAATTTCTATGATTTGTAACCCATGATGATGCTTCCACATCCCTAAAACTGCCCAGAAATAATCAATCACAATTTCGAGGGCAACTGGAGAGCCAAATCGTTTATGGTCATAATGGGTTTTAAGTCATAATACTCTAAATTACATTTTAGGTGTACACAATCTTTTATATATAGGTATATGTGTTAATTCCATATATACCAATCTAAATAAAAAAATTCATATATACCCAAAATACATGATGTACAAATGAGTAGTTAAAACTACAATGGTTTGGGTAAAATATAGAATTATTGGTATTTTATGGGTAATATCTGGAATTGACCCTATATAAGATCATTTATATATATGTAATATATAATATATATAGTATATATATAATAAATATATATATATATATATATATATATATATATATATATATTATATAATAAGCCACACAGTTTTGGCTTATCAAAACCCTTTTATATAAGCTTATAAGTCCACTTATATAAGCTTAGTTAAACACTTACTTTAGGCTTATTTAACACATATAAGCTAAAAAACTCATAAGCTTATCATATAAGTTTAGCCACACACCCCCTTACACTTTGGTTGTTTGTTTGTTTCGATGTTGTTTGGGTCGGGTTGAAAAAGTAAAAAGTTTCACGTACTCGAATTGATAAAATGTTCAAGTAACTAGGATTGAGTTACTCGAGCGAGTCAGATCGTGTCTCGAGTTAGCTGTTATAGTAGTATTTGTGTTTATGCTAATGTAGAACAAGGAATATATATGAAAACATGTATGTTTAATCATGTTTGATGTATGAGAAATGAATAATAATCCTTTGATCGGGTTAACTCTATTAGACGTAGATGGCCCAATCCCGGTTGTGAGCTTTGGGGTCGTTAGCGTTTCTAGGGTTTATAGTAGGCTCTATGTAATTGCATTATAAATAGCGTATCAATAATACAATATTTTCTACGAGGTTTTGAGTAATTTCTACTAATAAGATAGCTTGTAGACCTGAGACAGATGTCTAGCTCACATACTTATATGTATGCCTAATTGATTTTAGGTAATAACTCGTGTTAACCTTCAGATTTGAGACTCTTAGTAGTCGGTGTTTGTTTAAATTGAGGCTTATAAAATAAACGTCGAAATCAAATAAGCTTATAACCCACGTATAAGCTTAAACAAACACTCCTTTATTAATAGTATATATCGTTTGATAAATGCAAAATTGTCCTTTTAGCTTCTTTAAACACAGGAACATACATTTTAAACCAGAAAAAATATACCTCAAACCAGTAATAAATGAATATCTCTACTACTTTATAAAGCGTTTAGCCAATTTCTAAAATTAGAAGTCTTAAAAAATTAAGTAAAAAACATTTCTTTATTAGGAAAGTAACAAACCATATTAGTCAATGTTGTTCACCATATACGTTTTTCAATACAGTCAACTTGTAACTGCTAACATTGATATTGTCATCAATTCAGTCAAACATTGATATTGTCATCAATTTAGTCAAATTGTAACTGCTACCATTGATACAGCTTAATGTAAAAGCTAACATTGTAACATCACATAATAACAGGGATATAAAATCATTTTCTCAAATACACCATCACATCCTCTTCGGTCGTCACCACCTCATCCTCCTCTGCCACAATACGCCAAAACCACTCCTTTTTATGGTTTCAGTTATATGTGGTATTAGTGGTAGATCTTGTGATTTTGATGGTAGACCGGGATATAAAACCTCAAACAAAACAAAAAAACACATGAAAACCATTTAACCACACACTCTTTAAACAAAAAACACGCAAGTTCTACGAAACACAACAGCCGCCACCACCATAAACCCCTTTCTCTAACTAACAACACACCCACTTCTGCCACCACCGTCATTAGCGTTTGCTTACCACCACAATTGTTGGGTTATATAGGTGGTTTGGTGGGCTAGGTGGTTTCGGTTGGTTTTTGTGGTTTTGGTATGTTTTTGGTGGGATTTTTGTTGCGGGGTTACAATGGTTTTGGTTATTTCGTTTTCCTATAGTGGTTTAGATCTTCGGAGACAAACATATACACATTTATAGCGACGGGTCGATAGTAATAGAAGGAGAAAATAAGATATGGGAGGTGCGTAACATGAGAATATGTGATGGTTGTTGTCGAGGCTTTGCTTTTGAATATGTTCATGTGGTGAATGGACGTAAGGGCCAAATTACGCCCACAACCTTTGCTGATTTTCGCTGCCACCATTTACGCCGCCACCATCAGCCACAACTATGACGGGTTTTGTTGTGCTTTGTTCGTAGATCTGGTGGTCTTGGGGATAGATTTGGTTTTCTTGGTAATATATCAGGTGGTTTTAGTGGTTTCGATTTTGGTGGTTTATGTTGTTAGATGAATCTGAAACCAAAACTGGGATCCAACCTTGATGTCATCGGGATTTCTTGGTTGCGGTTAAAACTTGAATAAGATTTATGAGGTATAATATTTAATAGAGAGAGAAAAAGGTGTGTTAGGAAGATGATAGGGAGTGATTTACCTATTGAATAGAGAGAAACTAAGGGGTGCAGGGAATTTTATATCATTTTAGCAATATTTTCGGGAAAAAAAGTTTCTAAAGAGGCACGACTATCATTCACAAATCACGTTGCTTTGTCTTTTGATTTTTGTTTTGTTTTATATTTTTTTCACAATAAAATTGTCTAAACTTTTTCTTTGACAAAACTTAAACACAAAAGATTTATATACATCTCAGGCTATGTTGTACTAACGACCTTATTATTTGTGAGCGTCCAACTTTTTGGTTGGAAATTAAAATATTGTGGTCCGTCTAATTTTTAAAATCGAGTAAATACAATATAAAAAATAATTTGTATATCGTATCAATTTAGATTAATATTCTAAGAGTTGCGATTAATTCAGCAACTAAGTGTAATTATAAATCCGCTCTATATAAATGTTTCGTTTTTCGCATTTGTTGATAGAATTTTAAGATATCAAATTGCTTATTTCAAATTAAGTGCACTATAAGATCATACAATGAGTGTACAATATATTTATTTTCTTTTTCAAAATACGCATTTTAATATGAAATAATAGAACTAAGCTACAATATAGTATTATAATACTTTTAAATTTATAAGAAAACTACGTAATGAATACTACATCTTTAAGCAAAAGAGAAGAAGCAAGCTATTGTTTGGTGGACCATTCATGTTCATGTGTGTAAAATGAAAAACTGGACCCTCGAACTCTTGAAGGTTAGATTCTTTAGAAGGAGCAAATATTAAATAAAATACTTAAAATAATGCAAGTTGTTGGTATGAAAAACGAATATCAGTCACTTCTTTCACGTTTTGTCGAACGTCAAGTGTGCCATTATGAGGACTTCTTTTGTTCTTGACTATATGATAAAAGTATGCAATGCAAATATATGTTAACCAAAGCATTTCATATAGATTTAGTTGATACATGGTGAAAATATGTTTTTATACCGTATAAATTGTAATAAAAAATTCCCCATTACCTCTCCTATTTATATTCAATCACAAGTCACTATCACTTTAACATTCTATCATTATAATATTAACAAGTATCGACTCTAAATTTTTGTAACCTCACGCATACACCTTGCTATTTCATTTTACAAAGTTTTGTTATCGGGAACCCGTCGTCGCATTGCGTGGATACCCAACTATTTTTAAAACTATGTCGATGAATAATAATTTTGTGATGGACGGGGTAAAAGTGTAAATTATGCCTTATTTTCATTAGACTTTATTTTTTAACAACCTTTTGAGTTTAGTAATATAACATATTGATCCATAAACTTATTAAACATTATATTTTTACTACTCTACATGCTCATATTTTACTAATATAACAAATTAATTTTCAAATGATATAAAATTCAATGCAAGAGATTTGATTTGCTCATTCAATAAACACTAGTTTTAATGCTCGTACATACACATGACTTAGACATAAATAATGAACTAAGTAATAATTTTATTATTACGATTTTAAGTAGACTATATATTTTTAAGAATATTTAGTGTTTATATGTATGATTATGTTATTTTTTACTTTGCTCCGTGTAAATTAATATAAACTTACTTCAATTCTTACATTTCGAATTTTAGTTTCTTTTTACTCTAAGTATTTTTATTTAGAATAGTTATATCTTAATTATTAATCAACAAATCAATTACAACAACCCGTGCACGCACGAAATATGTGCAGATAGTATAGCGGGTTATAATATTTGTATAATTATGTTTTGAAGTTAAATACTGTTATAATTCATAAATTCATGGTTTCGTATTGTTTAGTATTTTTATATAAAATTATGTTCTTTTTAATACTTAAATAATTACAATACCTATGCACGCACGAGCTTTACATAATTTTTTCATTATGTGTTAATATCGGTTGATATTTTTTATAGATTTTTGTTGCACAAAGGATTTGACTTTGTTTAACTGAAATTTTAGTTATTATATTCTAGACATTATGTGTGTTTAATAGCACATAACGACCTTGAAAAATACGTGTCCATTGTAATATGTAGAATCTCATCTATTTATTTTCATCTCTCACTAACATGTGAGGCCGTGCCTTCATTTTAATATTTATATTTCTGTTAATAAAAATTTACGTCGATTTTTAAACCCTGGGCGAGTTAAACTTAGGGTAAAATCCATAAATGCTTAATGTACTTTCAAAAAAGACTCATTCTACATACTATAGTTTTTTTATTGTTATTATTCTTATCCAACTCTAGTTTTTTTTCATTACACATACTTTATATAAATTTTAGTATGTAGAATGAGTCTTTTTGAAAAGTACATTTAGCATTTATGGATTTTATCTTATGATTTTATATGCGTTTTTATACACGTTTTTATCCATTTTTATAAAAAGTATGTGTAATGAAAAAAAAAACTAGAGTTGGATAAGAATAATAACAATAAAAAAAGTATAGTATGTAGAATGAGTCTTTTTTGAAAGTACATTAAGCATTTATGGATTTTACCCTTAAACTTATAAAGAGGAATACCATGAGTTTATATTTTTTCCGGATATCTTTACTTAATCTCATACTCTCTCCGTCCCATATTAAGTGTCCAGTTTGACTTTTTGAAGTCTTTTTTCATCAACTTTGACCGTAAATATTTTTGTTTGTAAAATATAATACTTAGTAAAAATTATACCAATAAAAAATATATTCAAAACTCTATTCATTCATCTGTTTTGCATCATATGTCATATTACATAAAAAGGAATAATTAAGTTCAAAGTTGAAGAAGAAAGACTTAAAAAAGTCAAACTGGACACTTAATATGGGACGGAGGTTATAAAGAATAATAACACGAGTCGTTCGTATATGTACAAAATATTCATTTATATGTGTGACAGTAACTCGTGTTTTTCTTTTTATATTTACAATTTCTTGAAAATACATTGATTTCATCTATATTAATTTATATAACAATATCATATTGTTGTATTTTTTTATATAAAATATAAAGAATATAAGGTATTTAGTAAGTTTATAAAGCTATTAAAAACATAAAAACTGATAAGTATCTTTTATTAAAAATTAACAACTAAAGCTTTATTACTTACTCTTTCCATTCTTAAGTTTTTTACAAACTTGACTCATATGTTTTTCTAACACATTTTATAAATTAGACGAAAATTTAATATTTTGACCAAATTGAGATTACATTTTGACTTTGATTAGCAAATCACATTGCTTGATTTTGCTAAATGTCAAAATAGAAATAAAAAATAACTTGTGATTTCATTTTGATATTTATAATTATGCGCATACATATATGTTGTGTTTTTAAAACAACATATATGTTTTATTTTTAGAACAATATATATGTATTTTTAAAATATAAAATATATGGGGTATAAAGTTCAAAGGGTAATTGTTTATTTTTTAAAGTTATTTAAAAATATGAAAATTAATAAGTTTACACTTAAGTCCATATAAGTTATTTAAAATTCAACCATAAAAGTTTTATTAATTACCTTCTTTTTCAAAAGTTTTTTGTATCATATTTTTAACAAATATATTTTTTGGGCGTTTTTTCATTATAGACGAATTTTTTTAAATTTTGACCAATTGAAAGTTAATTTTGACTTTTTAACCAATTAGATCGCACGATTTTGCCTACGTATCAAAATCAAACGTTTTATTTGGTTTAATTTTTTTTATAAAATCAAATCTCATAGAAAATTCTAAGATGATGTAATTCTCTTATTATATAAAAGATTCTCTTATATAGGCCAAGATACGAGTATATCCATTACGTATTAAGTACGTCTAAATTTAATGGATAAATGCATTTTTTTAATTAAATATTGGCCAAAACACATATTAGTATCCTAAACTTAACAAATTGGATCATTTAGTACCCTGAATTTTTAAGGGTGCATAATGGTACCCTGAACTTGACAAAACGGAATTTCTACTACCCTATACTAATAAACTCAACAATTAATTATTTTTTTCTTTCTAAAAATCATTTTAGTAAAGTATTTTGTAAACTTTTAGCTAGGTAAATATATTTTTTTCCTAAAATTTAATTATTTTTTATCTTTAAAAAATTAATATACTCCTGGTATTTTAGTTGATTATTTAGAATAAAAAGAAAGTATATGAAGCATTGATTTCTATAATATATCTAGCGCGCTACTTTTAATATATCTTCGTATTATATTATTAAATGTTTGTTTCAAATAATTTTTAGATCAACTTATAACTAACCATATAGGAGTTTTGTATTTTTCAATTTAAATATGCATATAAAGAACTAAATAGTCAAATTGTTATAGTTTCAAAATTATTTGAAATTAACACTTCAGTATGTAATACGGAAATTTTGTATGGAACAATACTTTATAGAAAGTTAATTACCGCACTAGTTTTGATACATAGATATTTGTATTATATACTTAAGTGTTCGTTTCAAATAATTTTAAAACAATAACAATTTGACTATTTATTTCTTTATATGCATATATAAATTAAAAATTACAAAACTCCTATATTGTTACTTATAAGTTGATCTAAAAATTATTTGAGACAAACATTTAATAATATAATATGAAGATATATTAAAAGTAGCGCGCTAGAAATATTTTAAAAATCAATGCTACATATACATTCTTTTTATCTAAATAATCAATTAAAGTACTATATTAATTTTTAAAAGATAAAAAGTAATTAAATTTTAAGGAAAAAAAATATTTGCCTAGCTAAAAGTTTTACTATAAAATATTTATTTCAAAATATTCTATTAAAATGATTTTTAGAAAGAAAAAAATAATTAATTATTGAGTTTATTAGTATAGGGTAGTAAAAATTCTATTTTGTCAAGTTCAGGGTACCATTCTGCATCCTTAAAAGTTCAGGGTACTAGATAATTCACTTTGCAAAGTTCAGGTATTAATATGTTTTGGCCTTAAATATTTGTATCCTTGGAATGAGTTAAAACCTTATTAAAAAAGCCTTTATCCAACTCTTTTACTTATTTAAATTTTATTTAAAGTGTTTTTGTTTTCGTGAAGTTCTCGTGTAGATATATTTTTGGATTCTTATAGATATTTTGTAAGTATTTGAATGTTTGATATGTGCCAGAGGTGTTGATCGGTTCGGTTATTGGGTTAAAGTTTTTTGGGTCAATTTGAAAAGCGAATCGAACCGAATCGAAAACCGAATTTGAATTCGGTTCGGTTTTCAGGTTGACCCGAATAACTCGAATTACACAATTTATTTAAAAAATATATATATAATTACATATATATTTAGAAGAAAAAAATCGAGCATAAAAAGTGTTTTTTTATATTAGGTTGACCCGAATAACTAGAATTACAGCCTTCTAAAGAAAGCCCATAGTAAGAATAATAACCCGAGACTGATAAAAGTTTGCTGCATCTTACCGGCTCACAACCGATGTTGCAGCCTTCTAAAAGGTCGAGGGTCACAAATTGCATAAGTATTAAAATTAAGTGTGAATAAATGAATAAAATATCTC
>BQNB010134153.1:0-18354 GCA_026074375.1 Tanacetum coccineum | reverse complement strand
TATGTTAAAAGTGATGATTGTTTGTTGATATAGGTGATATGTTGTTTGTTTGTGATTTGGTTTGGTTTGGTTTAGATTAAGTTTACGAGATGCAATACACAAGTCTCAGTCAAGAAATCTACACAAGTCTCAATGTTAAGGATTAGACAAAACTCAGTGAGGTGTCTTAGACAAAAGGCAGTCAAGAAGCAAAGACAAAACGCAGTCAAGAGGCAAAGACAAAACGCAATGTAGAAATTTTTTTGCCATGGATTCTTTCCACCAAAACGCAATAAGGGTCTTCAACTTGGGACACAAAACGCAATGAGAAGGAGACAAAACGCAGTGACGTGTCTTGGGCAAAACGCAATCAACTCTTGAGACAAAACGCAATATACAAAACGCAACCTGTAATGTTAACCAAAACGCAATACACAAGACGCAACTAACAAAACGTAACTGCTGTACTACACTAGAAGACAAACCACATGGTACTATTCTCTGACAAAACGCAAAGACAAAACACAACTAAGAAACGTCTTCTAGGGAGACAAAACACAATTTCCAGAAAAGCTTCAAATCACCAAAAATCACCCTTTTGAACGTTTAAGCTTGGATTTTCTTGCACAACTTGGTACTAGAAGGCTAAAACTACACTAAAAACACTAACTTTAACACCACAAACGTGAGAATCAAAGAAAGCCAATGTAAAAACCATAAACCTTCAAAAACCAAATTTTTGATTAATTCTTCCAAGAGAAACGCACATACAATCTAAGTAATCATCCCATGTGCTCTGATACCAATTGTAGTATATTGGAAATCATAACACAATCAAGGATTAGTGTGTAGGCCGATTTCTAGAGAGAGAAAATGGGAAGTTCTAGTAAGAGAAAGACACTTAGTGTGTGTTTGTTATACAATGAACAACCAACCCTTCCCATGGCTGGAAAGGGTGTTTAAATACAAGAGTTTAAGTGCCCTAAGTGGGCTATAGAGTGGGCTAACATGTGGGTAAAGACCCGACCCAACACCATAAGTCATACGCTAACGATTAAACTACGAGCTATGCTATTCTAGACAATACACGGGGTGACCGAGTCTTTTTCGTAAACATAATATAGGTAGTTTATTATACCTAACGGCAAGTAGGCCCGATATCATGTTTAGTGTCTGCCTCTGTGCCCGCTTCCAAGAGGCTCCCAAAACCTCTCATCTTGAAGCGGTTAAGCGTATCTTCTGATACATTAAAGGCACTACGCACTTAGGATTATGGTATCCTAAGGGGACCGGCATAGAAACAGTAGTATATGCCGACTCTGATCATGCTGGAGATTATGTGGACCGAAAGAGCACTAGCGGTAATTGTATGTTCGTGGGATGTTGTTTGACATCTTGGTTCTTGCTATATCCACTACGGAAGCCGAATACGTAAGCGCCGGAAAGGCATGTCAACAAGCACTATGGATGAAACAAGCTCTTATCGACTACGGCGTTTGACTCGACGATGTCCAGATCATGTGCGACAATAAAGGCGCGATTGACCTTAGCAACTGATGCAACATTCACGAACTAAACACATCGAAATTCGTCACCACTTTATTTGTGAGAATGTCTAGAAAGGACATATCTCAATCAAAAAAGTGCCGTTCTTTGACAACATCGCCCAAATTATTACGAAACCCCTTAAACGTGAATCATTCAACTATCTACGTCTTGGTTTAGGAATGATGGAACACATTCCATAAATCTCATTAGTCCACTTCTCCTTCTTCTGTCTCAATGTTTATTTCAAGAATCCAAATTGAGAATTAGAGATTTCGATATCAATTGTGATAATTCGTTTTCAGATGTAGAGTAGGGGTCTAGGTGATAAAGAACATTTTATAATGTTGTATCTTAGAGAAGAAAACGACTACAGAAGAAGATTGAGGTATGACCATTTTTGGGGGAGGGAGAAAAACTTCTTAAGGTGTGGTTTTATGAGTGAGGGTGACAGGATGGGGTGAGGGATGTTATAAATCATTTTTCATTTTTGACACATTTGGCCCCTCAAGTTTCTTATCCCTTTAAGTTTTTTCACCAATAACTTTTATTAGGCAAGTATAGTTTAACAATTGGTACACAAAGTCCCTAATGTTTTTAACTAACATAACTTAAAAACTTTGTATTTTGGCATATTTTTCTCCCTCAATGCAAAAACGCATAACAGATAAGGCAACACAGTAAGCTAGAACTTAATTAACTTTCTTAAAGAATGATATTCCGTTATTGTTTAAAAACTTTTTTTTCCTTTAATCCATTTGTATTAAGAAGAAGGATATAGACATTTTCTTCCCCTCCGCGCGCGAGTGCGCCCGTTTTCTATATAAAGAGCTATAGTCGTTGTTTGAAGTGGGTTCCATGTCTTAGAAAAGCATTATCGATGTAAGCCATGTTTTTTATATTGAAGAAACAAACACCAAAGCAAATAAGACTTTCTCTTATTGCATCACCAAAGCGCACTGAACATATAACATTATGTAAACATAGGAAGCACAATTGTGTTGCATAGTAAACACAAGTCATTGCATGGTCCATTAAGAAGACCATAGCCCAGAATAAATTCTCGTTTAGTTGTCAAGTTTTCTTTTGAAATACTTGCCTTAAGAATATGACCGGATGCTATCTGAACTAATAGCACGCCCATGACATTTTTTGAAAAAACATATGACCTTCTGCGTTGAACTTCATTTGACAAGCCTCATATCATTATTGAATGACATTTCTAAGACCGTAAAATGTTTATAGATTTTTCAGAAGACATGCCATATACCACTTTTTGAATTTTTTCTCATTTTTTTAATTTGAATTTGTTTTTAAAAAAGTTATAAATGAAAAATCTTTTGGTTTTTAAGGTGTGTAATATATATATAACATATTATACATGATATTTAATAGGTACCACCACTAATTTCTTCAGCTTCATCTGGCCAATTGTTTTAGAGTTTGCGGCGTAAAACTTCTCATTCCCAGCTTGTTGATACGAAATTCAATTCTATCTTAGCAGAAGGGCTTAGTGCAGATGTCCGTTGTTGATACTTCCGGTGTTGACAAAGGTAAGAGCTCTACTACTCTCAATTCTCAAACTTCCTTTTTTATGAAGTGGAATCTGATTTACATACTTGATCGAGAAGTTGAACGTTGTTTTGCAGCATAGCGGCACATAGAGCTTTTGGTTATCACAGTAACCTATACACAGAATTGTTATCAAATCCAAGGCCATAGTCGATAAGCTGTTACTCATTCCAAAGGATTTTGAGCACAACAGCCATTACATAGCAATATATTCAACAGCTATCTTACTGGATATCAACAACGCTTTTCTGCCTTGTTTGATGACTAGCTAACAAGTCCCTGTCTCCCAATAATTGCATACATCCAGAAAGACTAATTCGTCTAGTGATCTTGGCATCAATCCGCAATGAATCAACATCTGCATAAGCTGTTAAACGCAATAAAGACCGTGGATACAGAGTCTTGATTTATGGTCCTAATAAGGTATTTAAAGATTCTTTTTAAAGCATGGAGGTGCTTTTCGATAGGCTTTGCCTAATACCGGGGTACATCATGCATACAACAAATGTCTAGTCCTGGTCTACTGGGCTTGTAACAAGATACATAAGGGTGCCAATCATTCTCACGATAGTGTGTAGGGATCTATGGCTTTCCTGTGTAACTACCATCCAGTTTGGATTTCTCCAACATGGAGTATCCACGGGTCACTAGATGTCTATAGCCCAATTTTTATCAAAGAAGATTCAAAAGCATATTTAGACGTTTATAAACGATTGCCTCTGGGACTCAATTTGTGAAATCTCTGTCGTCCTAAGAAAAATATAACATATTTTGCCATTCGATCGCAATCTTAAAACTGAGAACACATATTAATTTTGGAAAATTGGTCACAATATTCAGGTGTAGTAAGACGCAATACAGATTATATCACATCAATGCTTAACATTGTACCAGGAGAAGATCTCACACATTGCGTCTTCTTGAGTATAAATGTGGGACCACGAATCCTTTAGAGAATTCTGAGAAAGTAGAAACACTTCGAAACACAGACGACAGACGCGCGAGGCGCTCACTCACACACAAACCCAAAAAGCCTTCACTTAAGCCCTATACAACACATGATTCGGATGTCTTGATACCACAAACCCGTCTGGATTGGTTGACATAAACTTCTCAGCAGCAAAATGTTGTCAAAGAATGTTGTGTTACAATCATGTCATGGTGGGAAGAACCATATTCATGTGAGCAACATAATGCGAGGAAAATTCGAATACAACATCAGTCTACGCACACTGGAGCAAAAGGATTCCTCAAACAACTGCAAATTCATTAATTCCCTCTTCTTGATCATAACCATAGCAACCAAACAAGCCTTGCTCTTTAAAATTCTTCCCAAATTCATCAAGTTTTCACATTATAGACACATTAAGTAATACAACCATACATTTATCTGGACGAGGAACGAGGTTGTCCCCATACTTCAAGACCTCACAATTCATTAAGCTCTCTCTGCATTGCTTCAATCCACATGCTTAGAGACTTAGATGCATCTTTATAGTGTCTTTGCGGTTTCAAACACCAATGTGACAGAAAGTGCATCATATAGCAAAATAAGGCCTGTTCATATGGAGTCGAGGAGTCCGTGTAGAAAACATGATCTTTTCAGGTTCGTCAGAGATGTTGTCTAAAGGATGATCCTTGGTCTCATTGTTAACGTGTTTGAGTAGGAGCATGCAGTTGCCACAAAGTACAGAATAACACACGAGAAAAAGCGATGCCATCATAATCATTTTAATGGAACAGTGGAATACCAAGAATGGAATCGTTATCATGGGGGGGTGTGCAACATCTAAATCAAGAGATGTCTTCTTAAACACGTTAGAAGGATCAGGAGATTTGAGTTTCAAGTGTTGTTTGAGAGTTACTAGGTGATGGTGTCAATCTGGGTCCAAAAACTGTTGTTGAGGAAGAGTGAACCGGTTGATATAGCCAGGAAACTAAAAAGCAACTACATTTCATCAATTAAAGCAATGACAATAGAGGGTTGGGTGATGCACACCTGGTAGAGGCACGTGAAGTAATTCTTCATCAAACACGTTGAAAACAAAAAGATCCCAATCACTTCTCGAAGGTGGTACAAACAGTGTTGAGGGAGGAGGGTTTGGTACGAGTCCTGAACTGATTGTTGTAGGAGTCATATCATGAAGCGCGGGTCCTGAACTGCTGTGTTCAGACACACCCATACACATAGTCAGCTCATCAAAATCTAAGCACATGAATTGTTTTCCATACTACGTCTGAGTACGTCAGTTATAAATGTCAAAAATGCGTTCGTGTGCATGACACATAGCAATGGAAAATACACCAATATCAGCCTTCGAATTTTTAACTTTGAAACCCAAGTTCTCACTATTAATTGACACGGATACGCAGTAGTGCACCAAATACATGAAGAATTGATTAAGATCAGACGAAGTTTGTCATGTAAAAGCTCATATGGTGTTTTGTCATGACGAAGTAGTATGATGGAATGATTTTGGGTGTAACATGCGTAGCAACTGCTTCTTCCCTATAAAAAACCGAGCTTTTGTATAAATCAACCATTGTGGCTGAAAAAAATAACAGCTCAAATTACCGTACCAATTATCATCTTACAAATGACACCATTTGATTGCTGTCAGAAGCAGAAGCAACAGAAATGTTTCATGAGAGAGACCAACCTTATCATAATATTCACACAAAGTATAGATTAAAAAATTCAGTTCCATTATCTAATATCCTGATTCACACGGACAGGCACTTTAAGCAGTACACTAATGGTTCATCTTAAGAAACTGCACTATGAAATTCTGGAGAGCTTTCATCTTTTGACCTTAAGCACTTTACCCATGTAAATCGAGAGTAATCATCGACAATGACGAGGATGTACTTCTTTCCATTAACACTTGCGACCACACACATGGTCCTCAAAGAACACTGTGCAAAAGATACAGAGTTTTTTCTTGGTTCTGGTGGCTTTAGATTTAGGCACATTTTGTAGGTTTACTCTTGCTTTTGCCTAAAGCACATGCTCAGAAAACGAAGATGGTCCTTTTCCAAACAATATCTAGGGAGACTCGAACAAGACCATGTCTAGCTTAAATTGTTGATTGCACCAAAGTTTCTGATGAGACAGACGTCGTGCCATAGCCAGGAAACTTAGTATATGAGCCTTTGATAAGAGACATAAGGACCGCCATCATATCTCCTAAGAGACAGAGTATTCAGATGGTAGCCTCGAGATCCAGTCATAGATTCAACACCTTCTAGCGACATTCACGAATAGAAAGCAAGGTGATGGTTAAAAGCACTTCAAGGTTCTGGGAATCACAGAATTTCCCAACGAAGAATAAGTTGTGTCCAAGTCCTTCCACGTGGTAAACCCTTGAAATCGTAACATTCCCAATCTGATAATCACCATATCCCAATATCTTTGCCACGTGATCATTTTCGAATTTAACTGTACCTAAAAATTTATTACAATATTGTGAGCTTGAGAGCGGATCTCTATATATATCTCTCTATGTCTTAGAGCAGCCGGAGTCCAAATTCCAGGGAACAATTTGTAACACCTGCATTCATCAAGAGAGAAGTATGGAACATCGGAAACTATAGATCCCCCATAGATTGACTATGTTCCTTTGTTGTAGCAGATAGTAGATTTAAAGAACCTGTAGATTTGCTAACAAAAACATTATTTTTAAGATTCCTAGGTTTTTGTAAACACCGTCATTATTATTACATATAACAGCGGGAGCTACTCTAGGGTAAATACAGATCATAGTACAATAGTCCATAAACATAGAAAACGACTCAAAAGAAGACGTTTTTAGAAAATTTTGTATCAGGTCAGTTTATTCATCATAGTTTTACAAAAAGAAGGTCCCAAAATCCTACCAGAACATAAAGCTTGAATGATAACAGATTTTAACCATCTTCAAGTTCATACCACAAGAAC
This sequence comes from Tanacetum coccineum, assembly GCA_026074375.1. Classification (NCBI taxonomy): domain Eukaryota; kingdom Viridiplantae; phylum Streptophyta; class Magnoliopsida; order Asterales; family Asteraceae; genus Tanacetum; species Tanacetum coccineum. The sequence continues at coordinate 11,321 of BQNB010134153.1, read as the reverse complement.
CGTGCCATATCTTCTCAATTACCTGAGATAAACATGCCTAAGGCGCGAGCCGCGCGCGCGCGCGAGGGTTAAGTGAAATTCATAGGTTTTTGATAAAATAGTGTGACTAACAAGTCCATGCATGGAAAGTGGGTTACGTTGTTATAGACACCCAAAAAATAGGATAATTCTGCAATGAGTACAATTAGAAAGAAAAGCAAGAATCAATCGCGAGTCGAGAGCGAAGTGCGTCTAAGCTCATGGCACACAAACTGACTGTATATATTCAATAATGATAATATATAATGATAGAGGGCCCCCGATGTAGGTAATTGGCATTTACGCTATGAGATTCAAATATAGTGCGGTTGTGTGAGATACCAATCCGGCTAACACAAACTGGATACGGACAATGACGATAGAATCTTATCGCCGACAGATATTCCGCGTTCCACTCGCAAGTGGGATTTTTTATTAATGGTCCATATAGTGGGGTCTTTTGGCATAACAAAAGGGACTTAGAGCCACAAGACAATAAATATATCAGATAACATACAAATAAACAAATTGGAAAACACTTGTATTCCGAAAGTCTCTATAGCGCTATGTATCCCGTCTCCTCACGGAGTTTATGAAAACATTCAAAAGCACGATTTAAAGTGAGGCTATACCTCACCTTAATAGTATAAGGAAATCTGATTGATGGCAATAAGTATTATGAATAAGGACAAACGGTTATGCTTTCGTCACACAACCTGGTAATATGTCAAGTCTTGGTTGATTGTCACTATGTTTTCTATGTCATAATGAAATATCCACTTAGTTTCAGATTATTATGGAAATATTGTATCACCAGTTCGGTTGGCAAATCATAAATCAGAGCACACATGAGTGTAAATGTTTAGAGGAGCAGGCACACTTTAACAACATCATAAATCCAGCAAACTCCTTAAAAACGTATAACCCAAATGAAACCCTACATGAAGCTCCCTAGTAATGTGATAGATTTAAGTATCTTCTTCAAAAGCTAGAAGAGAATTTTTATAATTTTTATCTAATTAATAATAAAACTATAATATCTTATAAAGTTTGCAAAATTGGCAATTTAGTACAACCTTGGTTTATAAACTTTTACACAAGTTTTAGAGACAGTCCTTTATATAAAAAAGTATAATATATATATAGTAACCACAATTTAAACCTTTAACTTTGAACAACATGGCAAACATCAGTCTTTATAGTTATAACTTTAAAGAAAATGGACATTTTCATCCACCTTTAGTTTAAAAATTTTAAAATTTTACGATATATACCCTTATGCACTGGAAACTTTTGCAAAACAAGTCCAAAAAGCCATCCAATGATATTTAAATTTCAAATGATATTCAGGTTATAGCTTATTAGTATAAGCTAAAATAAGAAGTTTTAACGTAATAAAAGTTTTACAAAAAGGATCCGTTAGCTAGAAAATCAAAACGGGTCATTTTAATAGGGTTTTTATCAAAAACACATGGGTTTGAGGATTCAAAGCTTCAAAACAAGGAGTTCATAATATATCTTAAGAGTATTATGAACATTATTGTAAAGAACATAAGCTATGGACAAGATCTTAGGCACTACCACAGAGCTAAAATGGGCGTCGAAATGGCGGGCATTTTTCGGATTCGTAAAACGCAGCCCTCATCACGACTTCAAGCTTCGGTTTTTTCTGTGCTTCACTTGGCTTCTATTATGAGCATTCAAGGTACTTCTCTTGATCTTCTATAGCGCTATCAAAAGGCTCTAGAATTCCAACATGAGGGTATGAGAATTATATGGTTGGGATGAAATGAAAAGGGTGCTTGGTTCGTGTATTTATAGGGTGAAAACACCCTTGGTGCCCAAGTTTAGCTATGAAAGCGTGATCAAGAGCTGTAAGGATAGACAATGACTACATGCACTCCCTTATAGGATGAGTGTTGTGAGCTAGAAGTGTAGATTTTCAAGGTGTGGGGTGTTGGAGGGGTTTTGGCTACAAGAAGGACAAGTAGGTGACAAGGAGACTTAAACAAAGTGTTATGGAGTCTTGTAAGTGCTTCAAATGTAATGGTGATAGACTGGTGACGTGATTCTATGGTGATGAGAAGGTGGTGGTGGTCAAACGGGAGGAGCTTGAGTTATTTACATTAGTCATCATCTATACATGCCGTTATTACTGACAGCCAACATCAATCTCGGTAAATGGGTCTGCACACAATTACTTACAAACCGTAACTCCAAGAACCATCAACCCAGTGAGGCATGGTTAATATTGAGTCCCTCTACATAACTTTTTAGTTTTACACTCATTTAGGGTGGTACTATAAACAAAATTTAGAGACATAATAGACCGTTTAATAAAAAGGTGTCAACATCTACGCACCATTCTGCCATTCGCTATAACTAATTCAACCGACGTCAAATCGGAGTTGAGTCAGCCGAAAAATGATCACAAGACATATGGATACAAACCTAAGTATGTTTCACTTAATACCCAAAGCCTATTGATTTTCATCCCAGATCCTATGTTTTAATCAACGGATCAGATTTCCTGAAAACTATAAAACTAGTTTCAGGGTGTAACACTGGTACATGCTAGGGTTTTCTCGGTTTAGATAGAATGCTTTAGGGTATGGTGTAGCAGCTGAGATTAGTGAGGGTAAAATGTTATAAATAATGTGTATTGAGTGTTTGATAATTAGTGCTAAAGAGGTGGGTATGAAAATCCTTAAGACATTATGGAGGAAATGAGCAAGTTTTGAATACATCTTTCATTAAGATTGTCCATATGAGCTAAGAAAAACAAGTGTAACAATGTGTTTTACGAAGGGAAAAGTTAATACAAAATGTTAGGTGCATTGTACACTTATACATATTTTTCATCTTGAAGGCTTTCACATTCATTTTATAATATTTATACATTACCTATAATTATGGTTTTAATATAAACTTAACGTTAATGCGTTGTTTTTATAAACGATGCGTAAATGGACAGTTAAATCAAGATAATGTACTTGGTATAAAATTTATATTAGATATAGACTTGACAAATTAGGATATTTACATGATGTAAACATAGATATAACATGGCATGATAGAGGTTGCGACAACATCGTTTATATTTTTTAGAGATACAAGTTACGTTTCTAAATTAGATAAACAAAAATATTTCCCTATAGAAAAGGTTGGTGTAACAATAATAATAGATGGATAATACAATGTGTAACATCCGGCAATTTTCGAAATTTTTAAATGACTATTTTATTCTTTGACTTTTTCGTGGTTTGACTTGACACCTTTTTTACTTGTACGATACGTGTTACATAAAAATGATATACCACAAAGCAAAGCGTAAACCGGTAAATTTTCTATAAATTATATTAAATAATAAAATCATATTTATTATTATTTATCTCTCATTTCGACATTTAGTTTTCAAATTTATTTAAAGAAAACGAGAAAATATAAGTTAGTTCTAAGACTGACTTATCACACAACGACCAGTCCGCTACTTCACGTTTCACAGACTATCGGACGTTCTGTAAAGCAATTTGATGAAAAACGGCATTTCCTGGACAACTTTTTAGTCATATTACGGAACCGAGACCGAAAACAGTCATAAAAAACAAGAAAGTGACAGAAATGTCCCTCAATGCAAGATTTTAGGAAACAAGAAAACTACTTAAATTATATTTAATTACACACATTTTATAAAATAGAAATATTTAAATGAAATTAATCATCATTTTATTCAGTAACGTTGTTGAAGACGCAAATATTCGAGTAAATGATTAATTTACGGACAAAGTTTATCGGAAATATACAAATAGATAATAAACGTTTTTAAAAAAATGTTATAAAAACAAATATGAAAACATAGAAGTCGTGACAAGACATACTCATTTTTTAATAGAAAATGATTTTTAATTTTTAAAAAACCATGGCGCAAGTTTCGTGCTTGAATCATCCCTTAAGGTCGCACACACAAGGACAGTCCCGAACCAATATTTTATAAAAGGTTTCTCAAAATTACACGTTTGGCCCTGATACTAATATATTACAACAACTATAACCCTGACTATAAAACACTTGCATGAATTTTTTTTAATACTTTTCCATATATATATGTTTAACCCCCCCAGATTCATTTTCATTTTTATATACAAAATCACACCACTTACACACATATGCCCTCACTCTCTGCCTTCTCCATCTTTTCTAGTGGAGAAATCCTACCGCCTTCGTCGGTCAGGAAAAAACCACCGCAGCCGGCCAACACCCACCCATGCCAAGAAAAGGTTTCGAGAAGAATAAACGAGTTTTCACGGCTAAAGTCCAAAAATTGCTTCTCACTCACCACCGAATTCAATCCAATCCCCACCCACCAATGCTGGCCTACCACGCGCCGAGCCACAGGCGTCCTATATACACCACCACTTACCCCAATCGACAGCCACACAAACCCACCTTCACGCCTCATTCATCACAGTACATCTTTATCATTATCCATGAAGCCAACCACCACATCCACTACCACTACCACCATCACCCTCCCCACCACACCACCACTGCACCAAAAAGACCATTATCTCCACCGCGTCCACCACACCTAATCTAACCTCCACCTAGCCGACACCAGTACACCACACAACCACAGAGTACCACTAATAAGGGGCGTAGCCGGATGTTTAACCCCCACCAAAAAGGGTGCTCGTTCGGGTTGGTTTTTTCACCAAAAGGGCGGTGCGTTTACGAATTTCTCGCCACCACCAAACAGGTGCGTTTTGGCTTGCGTTTATGCACCACCAAGAGTGCGTGTGGGTGGCAAGCCAACCACCAAGGTGCATATTGGGCAGCGCACCACACCACAAGGGTGTTTGTTTATTAATGGTTACCAGCCATACAGGAGTGTAGATTGGTGTGGTATTCACCGAAGCAGTTGCGGTTTGGGTTTGGCAGTGTCATAACACCGAAGAGGTGCGGTTCGTTGCCACAGTTTTTCACCGCCAAAGTGCGTTGGTAACTTGGCCTGTTCAGCCCAACCTAAGGGTGCGTTTGGCTGCCAACCACCCACAAGGGTGCGTTTTGGTTTATAACACCACAAGGAGGGGTGTTTGGTTGGCTATTAGACAGCCAAGGGTGCGTTTGGATCTGGGTTTACCAGATTAGGGTGCGTTTGGCTGAGTAAAATCAACAAAGGGTGCATTGGTTTAGTGCACAACCAAGCTTCTGCGTTTGGTTGTAATCGACAAATAGGCAAAGGGTGCGTTTGGTTGGACAGAAATGCCATAGGGGTACGTTTGGCTAAACAGCGCACTAAAACACTAAGGTGCATTTGTGTAGCGGATTATGCAGCTAGACAGGTGTAGGGTGGTGTTCGGTGATAAAAGAACGCAACAGGGCGTTTGGTTTGATGAAAACACACAATAGCGGCGCGTTTTGGTTTAACGAAAAAACCAATAAGGATTCGTTGGCTGTCATGTAGACAGCTTAATTTTTTTTTTTTTTGTTTCTTTCTCTTCTTTTTTTTTTTTTTAGATTGGGGGGGGGGGGGGGGGGGGGGGGGGGGGGGGGGGGGGGGGGGGGGGGGGGGGGGGGGGCGATAAAAAAATAAATTTTTTTTTTTTTTATTTTGTTGTAAAAAGAAAAAAATAGGGGGCGTTTGTTGGTTGGTAGCACAAGTAAACGTGCTATTGGTTGTCATTTGGTTTAAGCACCAGCAAGTGCGTTTTGGTACTGTTTAAAAAAAGCGCACATAAAGGATTGCGTTTGGATTTAACATAGAAGACAGCATAATAGCAATGCGATTGGTTTAGCACTATAACCAACGCAGCTCTGAGTTTGGGTTAATAGATTTGTCAAACAGGGGGTGTTTAAGGTAGCAGAAACCGTTAGGGGCGTGTTTGGTTAGCAGGATACCATAAGGGGCGTTTTGGGTTAGCAGTTTCACCATAAGGGCGCGTTTGGGTGGAGCAAAAACAACTTTAGGGTGTGTTTGGAATTTATACAAGCGACCAATACATATAACATAAGGTTTTATAAAATATTAAAAACCGATATAATGGTGGATAATTGGTTCAAATAAATGTGATAGTGTTTTTTTATTATTTTCGGATATATTAATATAGACCCGTACGAACTTATAATATGAAATCAATGACAATAACAAATAAATACACTGAAATTTACTTGGCACATGTTTCCTAATACAAATTGATTTGAAAGGTTTGATTTTGCCCACAAAGTCTTTTCGACTTGGGATCGTTTTATAAACGAAAAAGTCAAGGCAAAATTTATATAAATTTCTATATTTAGTAACGATCCACTAAAGCTTCTATTATACATATAGACAACCGCACTAACAAGGACAAGTTATATTTTAAAAGATAACAATTAATTTTGTTACTATATACAACATACAGACCCACCAACGAGACGAAAACTATACTTTTAACAATGATCTCATACATCTCTCTCTCCCCCCATTATCCGACCACCACCCCCACCGCCGGATTCCGGCCACCACCACGCCGCCGCCGCCAGAAAAGTTTTCCGGCGGACTTTTAAGGCCGTTAACAAAACCGATCCCCACCACCGGATCTACCCGATCCCCACCATCACTCTCCCCCACTCGCGTCATCTTCCCCCCTTTTTCCGGCAGCCGCCGCTGCTACACCATGCCACCACCAACTCGTCATCGTTATCACCAACACAGCGGGTCCGTTTGGTTTTTATAAACACCACGAAGGTGCGTTGGGTTCGGGTCAGCCACAACGTAGGGTGGGTTTGGGTGGCAGCCACCAATTAGGGTGCGTGTGGTTTCGTCGCGAAGCACCTAGGGTGCGTTGGTTTTTATATAGAAACAAGAAAGGGTGCGTTTGATGTTGACAGCCACCAGGGGTGTTTGTGGTTACTATTTTAGTAAGCCGAATAGGGTGTGTTTGATTGCTGTTTTAACAGCCGAGAAGGGTGCGTTGGGGGGGGGGTGATAATATCACAAAGGGCGTGTTTGTTTTGGTTGCATACTCATTTACATAATTCGCTATGGGATACATTATTTGACTTCATTTTTGGTCACAAATACATACTTTACATTTGAAATGATTGTCGGATTACGATTTGATTGGCGCCTGCGGGGCCAACAATCATTACTGCCCGGGTGTTCTTGAAGGGAACACCCATGATGGGAACATATTATTTGCATACATGCCCGAGTGTTCTTAGAAGGAACACCCATGAGGGGAACACATTATTTTAAATCACTGCCCGAGTGTTCTTGGAGGGGACACCTGTGATGGGTACATACAAGTCTACGTCACAGCGTCATGAACTGTAAATCACTTGGAGGGTGAGCGCGAATGTTATGAAATAGATCTATTCGGGTGTGGATCCCTGTTCGGGTGATTAGCTATCGCCGGTAACGAACGTTATAGCGTGATGTCCACGCGAATGATATAAAATAGATCTATTCGGGATTGACAATCCCCGTTCGGGTGATTAGCTATCACTAGGTAAACGAACGTTATAACATGTCGGATTACGATTGGTTGGGACTACAGGGCCCCCAACAAATACACATGAATTTTTACTGTTATATTAGTGCATTGGTTTCATGAACTTAGAGTAATCGTAATCATTGTTTTATACACACATGGATATTTACTGTGCTTTGAATAAAGTAGGAATACATACTTGAAACATTTTCCTGATATATATATAAATATCTTACATGCTTTGAACAATTGCGGTTCAACGTTCATACGTATATTTTTGTGACTATTTGTGAAACATACACGGTTTGAAATGGTCATGCATACTATACAACTATTTGATTTCTACAAATCATACATACATTTTGGAAGGACATTTAAGGATTTAAATGGTCATACACACTTTACAGAACTTTGGTTCAACAATTGTATTTACAAAAACCTATGAACTCACCAACTTTAATGTTGACTTTATTAAGCATGTTTTTCTCAGGTGAATTAGTTGCTTGGATTATTTGATGTACATTGGAGTCTAAACTGACAAGATTTCATTCATGGATTTCTACATGCATACAAGTGATCAAATCTCGTTGTGTTAATTTCAAGCTTTTCATTGTGATGCAATTATGGGACAAACATTATATCAATTTCAAGGAAATCAACAAGATTATTTTTCCAACAACACATGTAGGGGTCGTTCTCTTGTATCTAGCGCTGTGTATTATGAAGTAACGCCTCCGGACACATCATTCTGCTGCGACACGAATTTTGGGGGTGTTACAGATTGGTATCAGAGCACTGGCTATAGAGAACTAGGTTGCATATTTTGCCCTCGACTATAACCGTTTTCACAACATTGCATCACATCAAACATTTTCAAAGTGCGTACACACTACTTGCTATTGTGCTTACGTTACTTGTTACCTTAAGTGCTTACTTGACATACATATATGTAATATATATGCTTACATCTTTTGCGTATATCGCACGTTTGTTTATATAAGAGTTATTTATATAAATACCAGAGCATTTCTTAAGACATTGTGAGGTGCACAATGGTCTCATTTATACCTTAGACATTGTAAGTTAAACAATGGTCTCTAAGAATATTATTTCTTCATAACTTTATACAATATCGTATTACACGGTGACCGTCATAATTTTTTTGTTTACATGGAATTATGTATGAATCTAAGTATTACAAGTCTTGTATGGGCGGGACTTGTAATATGAGGATTGATATGATAATTGCTATGTTAACAAAGCCCGTCATAGTTCTGTTTACATGGGATTATGTATAAATCTAAGTATTACAAGTCTTGTATGGGTGGGACTTGTAATAGGAGGATTTATATGATAATTGCTATGATGACTCGTTCATAAAGACTTTTACCTTATTTACTATAGCCGTGTACTTATCAACTATCTTGAACTCTAGGTCGATATTCCTTTGGTAGTTTTACTGCTCGCCTCCGAAGCCGAGTTTTAAATACTCGTCCCATACTCATTAGAGCACATGCTCCGTCATGTCATCCACCACCTTGAAGGTTATGTGAGTACGTGTATTGCATCAGAAATTATTAAGTAGGATGATTTATAATCTCTTTATTTGAAAGGATTGGGACGCCTCTTCAGTTAAATAAAGAAATTGTAAATTGCCGAACCATAAGTTTATCAATTCATTATTTACATAAATTGGGACGCTTCTTTATGCAAATAATGAATTATGAATGAGTGGGCTTAATGGTATCCGATATGAAACGAGTATGAACTCGAACCCGATAATCACTGGAATCTGTTAAAAAGGTTTGGAAGCACAATAGTGTCTTGCCACTCAGCAGAATTTTAAGGCCTCACTTGGAACTACATGATCTCATTCTTAAGTTATTACTGCTGCTATTGCAAATCCTTGCAATCGTGAACTGTCTGTGGAGCTAACAGACTGAGTACAACATCCCATCACCGTCTGTTATGGTTATTGTCGTTATGGTTGCTGTTGTTGGGTCCTGGAGTGGTCACAGATTGTACAAACTTTATCAACTATATGATGAAACCCACCTTAAACAAGATAAGCATATGTCGATATAGTATTCAGTTGAATTACTCATTGCAGACAAATAGTACACCAATTTAAGTCATGATACTATTTAGTACTGCCAAGTAAGTTGGTCACTTACATCCTTTAGCCTCATCCGTTAATAATCATCGAACATTACAGATAGCAGAAACCAGACTCTGCCTTAAGACATTTATAACTTTAAATAGACATAACCACGCGACTACACTTTCTCCTTTGATGTGTTCACTATTAAGATGTTTTCTTCATAAAGCGTTTATACCAACCATAAATCTTGTAATGATATTTCCCCTATTCTAATGGATTAGATATCCTGGTCTACCTAGTCGAAATTTATGTATATTAAGAGGTGTCGAAGCATTCGATATTGCTGAATAAAGTTATCAGCGTCATGTTCAACTGGTTTAGTAAATCTTAAGTCTTTTTCTTAGTCATACTAAGCGGTTAACACAAATTTAATCTCGGGACGAGATTTCTTTAAGGGGTAGGTACTGTAACATCTGGCAATTTTCGAAACATTAGATGACTATTTTACCCTTTGACTTTTCGGGCCTGGCTTGACTTTTTGACTTTTGGTCTTTTATTATGATATAAAAGTGATTACCGCGTAACCAGTAATTTTTCGGAACATATTTAAAGGAGATAAATGTTATTCCTAAGTTGATTTATCAAAAACGAGCAGCTAACTCACGTTTTCATTATTCGGACTCTAAAGCAATTTGATGTAAAACGATATTCTTGACAACTTTTCAGTTTTGCCCGAGACCCGAAAACAGTCAGAAAGTGACTGAAATACCTTCGCAAGATTTAGAAACGAGAAAATAATTAAATTATATTTAATTAACACTTGTTATTAAATAAAAGTATTTAATAAATTAGTCATCATTTGATTCGAAAACGTTTGTTGATAACGCAAATATACGGATTAAAAATTTATTTTTATTTTTACTTTCGGACAAGACATAACCGGATTTCCAAATAAATAACAAATATTTTTATAAATGTTATAAAAATATGTATGAAATACTATCAAATGAATACTCGTTTTTGTTGGAAAAATTATTTGGAAAACAATGGCGCAAGTTTCGTGTGTTGAATCATCCGTTAAGTCGCTCAAACGAGTCCCGAACCACTATTCACAAAATAATACTCAAAAGTTACACTTTTGGCCCTTGTGAAAATATTACGAAACTAACCCCCCATCTATTTATAACTTGTCACATTTATTTATTAACTTTTATATATAAGTATATATATAAAAATTATATACATTTATTTCATTTTTGATAAAAATTTACACACACACACACATATAAATTACTCTCTCCCTCTCAAATCCGGCAGCCGCCGCTGGTCAGCCACATTTCCTGGCCAACCACCGCTGGAAAACTTTTCCGGCGAGTGTTCTGGCCAAAATAAAAAAAGGATCCTCATCATCCGATCTACCTGATCCCTAACACCATGCGCCTCCACACCCTCTCCACCACTCGTCGCTACTGCCATCGCCACCCCACTATCACCATTGTCACCTCCATCTCAGCCGCACCACCATAGGGTGCATTTATCTTTATTTTTTTATTTAAAACAGATTAGGGTGCATGTGGTTTAGCATAAAATAGACAAGGGTGTGTTTGTAACACCCCCAAATTGGGTCACAGCGAAATATGGGTCCGAGGCGTGTTACTTCCTAGATCAATAACACAAGATGTATATAGAACGACCAAAAAGTCATTTAAAACTGATACATTGGATTTAAC
>BQNB010134152.1:0-12500 GCA_026074375.1 Tanacetum coccineum | reverse complement strand
GTGTTAAAAAATAGAACCCTTTTGATGAATTTGAATTCTAGTATATTGAATGTGATACTGTGAAAGATAAGAGTAACAACTACTCTAGGTCCTCCAAATGCCCTGGTCTGCGTAAACCGAAAAGACAAAAATAGACGATTACTTATAAAAGAAAACAGTGTACCATTTGTAGTTCTTAGTTACATCAGAGTCCGTGCAATTTCTTTTTGTTTGCCTGCAATTAATGCATAAATCAAATAAGTTTGCAAGCTAGAAGATAAGATTAAACAAACACTCCCTAACAAAACTAAATCATAGACCTTTATCCAAAAATGATGTCTGACCACATGATAGTAAAAACATGTTCACAAATTGCATTATCTCATCCAACTCTAACTCTATTCTGCCGATTAGACTGACCAAACACGACTCGAATACATCCACCATGATCTGGTGGATTATGTTGTAGGAAACTTAAATGCACAAAGATAATATCTTTATCGCCTATGTAACAAATGTCCCTTACCTTTATTCCGGTGTACTTTTTAAATTTACAAAATAGGCCAAAAAGGATGGCAAGTCAAAACCCCATCCATCCTGACATATCTTAAGCATGTATCCGTTTAAACTCAAACCTATTAGCTAACATGTCTGCCCTGCACATTTGTTGCCAGCTTTCTTGCATATTTTGTAAGAGAAAATGCAGTTTGGAAGCTCACCTGCATTTGATGTTCTAATCAGTAAGCAATATGCACATAATGAAATCACGCTCTTTGTAAAATGTGCAACAATTTAATCACTGTCGCATGACAAACTTAACCATTATCAGAAGTAAAAAACTTTGAAATGGAAAAATTGTTACGGAGAACGACAATACAGTCTTAAAAAAGAAAGCATGCAGGCGAGCCTAATATATTAGGGACCACTTTTACAGTTGCATTTAGACCAATAAAGCCTGAATTAAATAATCAAAAGTGTAAATTCTAAAAAAAATATAAGAAAATAAAAAGTCAAAGTAATCATGTAGCCCTCGTGATACTTTTCTGTAATGCACATGAACTACAACGGCAAACCATCAGAGACTAATAGCTAGCTAATCTTATATCCCGACAACCGTAAGTTGAACTATCCTAAACTTTATCACAGAATTTGTTTGGACATAAGTTTTTTAATTGGTGTTTGGACAAAAAGTAAGACTGGTGGATATATCATGCGAGTTTGAATATTAATTCTATTTTTTCTTTTAATTTCTCCGACTTTCTATGAATAAACCATATTGATTTAAGGTTCAATTATTATGTGTAATATATGGTTGGAAAGCGAATGATGTGTGTTTTTCAAATAAAAAAATAGTGATTTTTTCTAGTATTATACAAATACTTATACTCGTTTTACGATATCATGTTTAGTATTCAAACTTACATATTAGTGTTATATCACATGCGATACATCAAACGAGCCTGACTATAAAAAACATGTATTCCTCCAACTTTTGTGAATAAACAATATTGATTTGGAGATTCAAAAGTTATGTGTGATATATGATTAAAAAACTAAGGATATATATTGTCAATGCAATTAAAAAAACTGACGAATCATTTGGGTTATGCACATATATTACTCATTTTACGACAGTATATTAGTATATTGAGTGTTTGAACTTACAAATTAGTGTTATATCACATGTGATATATCAAACAAACTATTGCGCTGAAGGAAACAAAAAAATAATATTTTTTTGCCGAATTATATGAAAGTGTCATTTTATTAAAAGATAATTAAATGTTCGTCATGATTGTAGAATTAATGTAGTTTAGCGCTTTACGATTCTTGTGATAGGTTCTTGTGATGTGTAATTTTAAGAAGAAAAAAATGAGGGTGGAAGTGAATTTTATTTAAAAAAATCAATTAGTTTTTTTTTCTTTTATAGTTTTATAAAACGAGTAAAGTATATTTGTGTCTCAGTATGAATGAAAATAATAATCACTGATTCATTTTTTGTCAAGAATATAAATATAACAATAATGGCATGGATTATCAAATATATTTGCAGTGATCATTAACAAACCTTGTTTGATATATTTGTTATTGAAAAGGGCGATGATTCACACTTACTAAGAGCACTAGGCGTGGTTTGAGCCATGGCTCAAGCCGTGGGAAAAAAATGACAACTTTTTTTTATAACACAAAAAACTCTCATAACACAAAAAAGAGGCTCCTTAGCTAACACAAGATTTTTTGGTGTTATGGGAGGACCTTATTTTTTTCATTTTTATAAAAAACCATATAAATATAAATTTTAAATTTCATTAATTAAAAAAACACATTACATAAACTTAAAAAAAATACATAAAACTTAAAAACAAAATACATTAATTTAAATTCTATCATTAAGGTTCCACAAATGATCCATAATATCTTGTTGAAGGTCCTCGTGCACTCTCCTATCCCGAAGTTATTTGTTTTTCATTCGTTGTCTTTCGCATCGTTCGACCCAAGTACGTTGAATATTGCTCTCCGGAAGGGATTTATAAGAATATGGAAGGGATGTATAAAAATGGGAGTTTATGTATGTATTTATAGTGAAATAATGGCTCAAAAGTTGCAAAAAACACCCATAAAACGGCTATTTTTCGAATTCATCCGCTCCCCCAACGGCTATTTTTTTTTTTTCCTTATAGCTGGTAGATACTTTGAGTGAGTCACTAAATCAACCCTAATGTTATGTTCTATATAGTATCTTTAAATCAAGACGTTTTTTTAACAGGACTGTATCATTAATTATTAATAAAAATAATTATGGTTTCCGATTTTTTGAGTCGGTTAACCAACACACAAACTCAAAGTTAAGTTGCTTTTGAGAGAGCAAACCGGCTCGACCAAAATAGAAGTACTCAAGTACACATAGACAAACCCAAGATAATAAGTGAACTGGTACACAACTTCCTTTTAAAATAATACAATCAATTAACTAAACAAAATATGTGATACTACATTTAGGGATCAATTTCATTTTGGAAAAATCAAATTTTTTGACCAAAATTACAACGCGGGGCAAAGATCAATGAGTTTGTATAAGCTAGGGTGATAATTAGTCGTGTTCGGGTTAACCTGTTCAGGTTCACGGGTTGGCGTGTTATCATGATCTCTATCCAAACACAACCTATTTATTAATCGTGTTAAGAAACTCAACCCTCATCTGGTCTGCATAACACGTGTGACCCGTTTAAGTAAATAAGTCAATCGGTGAATAAGGTTGTTGGTTTGTCGATTTAACTAATTTAAACGCACAAATGATATAAGGATCTAACAATTGATAAACATAACATACGAATAACTATACGTCAATTTCAATAATATATGAGTTATAATCGTAATTCACTCATATTAAATACGTACACGACAATAGGGGTGAGCATCGGGTCGGAACCGACCCGAACCGAAAAACCGACCCGAAACCGAAATAAGGAATTTTGCAAACCGAAAAGCGAACCGAGTTAACCTTATATAAAACGAAACGAACCCGAACCGAATAAGGTCGGTTCGGCTCGGTTCGGTTCGGTTATGTAGTTCGAAACCGACTAAGTGTTGGGTTTGAGTCGAACCGAACCGAACCGACAAAACCGAAATATATATCCAAAACCGAACCGAATAAGCTCGGTTCGGCTCGGTTTGTCGGGTCGGGTCGGTTTTCGGTTTAGTTTGCTCAGCCCTACACGACAATATACATTTAATCTAAATTTAACATAAGGTTCAAGTTATAAATTTTATTTTTAAAGGCTTATATATACTTAAACGATTCACGGGTTGACGTGTTTAATATTAGATGGATTAGGCCCAAGCTCGGCTTGTGAGTTGGGTCCATTAAGGTTAGGGTTATGCATTTGTACTATATAAATGCATTCAATACTTACTCAAACTAAACATAACTCGTTTATTAAACAGGTTAGACAAGTTTACAAGTTTTTTTTGACCTAAACTTGTTCATCCTCAACCCAACTTGTTTAACTTCGTATCAGGTTTGTATCATTTATTGTGTCGTGTCAAAGATTGTCATCCAACCATAAACCGCTTTGGATCCGTCCCCGCAAGTTGACCCACTAAATGAGAAAAAACCATAAAAGGTTCAAGAAGCCGTGAAAATGTGAAATTTGTAAGATGTTGGGGGGATCCAAGAAAGTGACCACAAACAAAAGTGGGGTTGGCTGCAAATTCCGGTAGGTTTGGGTGGGTGGGTAGGGTCATCTTCCGACGTGATGACGTGTCACGCCGTCGTATAAAGGTCAAAAGCGTAAATAGGAGTCAGTCACTTGTCCAAGTGGTCCATTACATAACATGATAGTGAAGTCTTTTTGTGTTTGCATCTCATTTGCATTTATTATGTTTAGCTCATCATTTATCTGTATTACTTCCCATTTATACCCTTTATATTGAGCTTATTCAATTTTTGGATAACATTACAGGTCATTGTTTGGTTTTGTACTTTTGTATATGTGTTGAATAAGTTGTGCTTATTTTCATATTAAGTTTACTACTTTAGTTAGTTTGTCATTTATATGTTTCCTTTAAAAACAATAAATAGACTATATTAATACCTAAAATGCTAAAACCTTTAAATATACACTTGAAAACGCGCACATGCTAAAAATATACACGGGGACTTAAAGTAGTTTTTGGAAATAATTTCAAAACTAGCGAAACAAATATTTACTGTATATACTTTCCCTTTTTACCCATATATTTCTATAAACACACATTTTTGATTTTCAGATACATCTACTCTAGCTAACATTGTTAATTTTTTTAACGACGATGTACTATAAAAAAAAACTAGCGAGGCATTAGTAAAGTTAAAGAGACGATTTAATCAATCGTTCCAACTGTTATAAAATTTTACCTCTAAACTTTAACTAAGAATAAGGAAAAAGACGGATGTTATCAAAAATGTCACACTTACTCATAGCTTTAGAATTAAAAGTGACGTTATTTCGAAAGCGCCAAAGCATCCAACATGTAGTTAAAAAAATGACATAAGCACGATCTTTCGAATTCTTTGAAGCACGCCAAGACAGAAGCCATGAATCCAAATCCTCGCAAGAGCTCAAAATCAGGATCTTAGAATCACTCCACACACGAACTAACCTCCAAACAATAGAGGTCGTATCACAAGAAAAGAAACATGGATATTGGACCCCACATGTCTGTTGCAAACCGAGCACATAATCGAATGAATATCCAACCCTCGAGATGACAAGTTAAAACGATAAGAAAGTCTATCCTGAAACAAGTGTCATATAAAAATGTTAACCATCTTATAAAGAACCTTATACCACCTTGTGCATGGAAGCAAATTAGAGAGCATACAATCATCAATATACTTCCTGACGTTATTTACCGAAAATCCACCATCATGAGATAAAGACCAAATACAAGAGTCACCATCATCGTCAATCTCCATGTCTCTGATTTCACCTAGAAGACTAACGAACTCAGCTTGCGATCTCCTCACGTTAACCAGTCGACTCCAATCCAACGACCAATAGCCATTAAATGTTTGTGGGTTCAAGTACTGCTTAAGACATGTGAGATAGTTTGTGGTTTAGATATTGTGAGATAGTTAAAATTGTAATTCTAAAAAAAGAGCCATTAGCAATACGGTCTCTAACTAAGAAATTTCCCCCTTTTTCAAATGAAACAACCTGTTATACCGAATACATAGAGGCGTGTCTCCTAACCATGTATCTTTCCAAAAACAAATTAATGAGCCATCACCTACCTTGAAATGTATAGAGCTCAAAGGAACAATACCACTTGAATGAAGATGATTTATTTTGCCAACAATACTAACCCTTAACCCATTAGTTTGTCCGACATTGATATATAGTAAAGTCAACGCTATGTCTAGTAAGGTTAGTTTCGGCTTATAATTTCCACTCATTTTGTCAAACCCACTCAATATATTTGCATATTTTCAACCTTTTTAGATTATATTTCTATATTTTGCATTTGCATTGAAAACTTATGTTTTAAAAAAATATGTAAATCTTAAAGTTTTATTGTGTATATATGAAATTCTGTCAAAAATAAACAAAAAGACTTCTTTAGATTTACTTTTCATAGCATACATAAGGAAAAAATTAACACACTTACTTAATTTCTTTTCTTGCCTGCATATATAATAATAATGTATAAACTTTTTTTTAAAAATAAAAATGAAAAAAGTGTTTGTTAAAAAAACAAACAAAGCCCACGAGTTTTATATAAAAGCTACAAAGTAAAGCCTTTAGGATTTAAAAGGACTAAAAATCACATGTTGGAAATAGAAAAGGGACTAGGAAAGGAAAATCCTTTCAATTATAGTTTAGTATTTTAAAGTTCACTCGGTTTGTTTCTCGACCATGTGAGTGACTAGTTTGTGTCCATCATATTCTCTTCTCTTACACACACTCAAAACACACACACACACACCTTGAACTTGCTGCTGCAGTAGCAAATGAAGATTCCATTTTTCTTCTTCTACAAATATTGGTGGGTTTTATTTCTTTCTTTTTTCTTCTTCTGTTTCCACTTGATTCTTTCTTATTAACTTTTTTATATATTTTTAGTTGGTGTTTTAAGTCATTTTATTAGTTTTGTTTGTGTAGTGTTAAAAGTGAACCGATTGCAGGATTTACATAATTATACTAGAATTTTTGATTCAGTTTAATGGAACTGAAATTTTGAATGTCCAAAATGTGGAATTAACTAGTGGTTTGGAATAGTATTTGCCTGGTAGACATTTTTTAATAAACCAATATATGTGACAGTTTATAAATGATTAGTTGCTTAGAACAAATAGCGCGTTATGGTTATTTTGATGTACACAAGATAAAGATTAGCTAAGCAGCTAGATCGATTCCAAATATGTGTTAGTAGCAGATGCAAGAAGATGATAATATGGAAGTTAATTGAGGAATTCCTTGTAAGCGCGTGTTCGTGTTTATTCGGTTTGATTCCAGAAATGGAAGTCTATGCTTGACTTTTCAAGTCAAAGATGGCAATTGCTTAGAAATATATTACACTACTTTCTAACCACTATCTTGTTCTTCTTGGAAAGCACCAAGAAGGAAGAAATTAAATCTTGTAACGTGATGTAATAAAATCATTATTTTTTTCCAACTAGGAATATATTCTACAGCTTTTTCTGATTCGTTGCATCTATCGTCTGCTTGTTTTGTGTTTATTTTACCATTTTGACGGGTTTTTGTTATTTGTATGATTTGATTCAGAATCAAGAGGAAGACTGATAATATCAGCGCTTCAAATATTGTTTTGAGGTAAGAGATGGTGTCCGAGTCATGGTTTCGTGGTCTATGGAAATCGTCAAAGAAGCATGATTTTGGCCACGAAAAGGTGCGAATTGGAGTGTTGGCTTTTGAAGTAGCAAGCCTAATGTCGAAGCTAGTTCATCAATGGAATTCGCTTACTGATAAACAAGTTATGAAGTTAAGGGATGAAATTAGTAACTCGGTGGGTATTAAGAAGCTTGTCTCTGATGACGATGGTTATATAGTCGATTTAATATGTGCGGAAATGCTGCATAATTTGGAAAGTGTAGCGAAAGTTGTGACTAGGCTCGCAAAGAAATGCAGTGACCCTCTTTTGAAATGCTTTGAACGCGCATTCGATGATTTGGTTAAGTCGGGAGTTGACCAGTATCAATGGCAGTTGACTTGGAAGAAAATGAACAAGAAAGTCAAAAAGATGGAGAAGTTTATTTTCATCAATGCAAATTTGTATCAAGAAATGGAAACACTTACGGAACTTGAACAAATTCTGAGGAGAATGAAGAGCAATGAAGACCAAGATAGCATTACTCTGGTCGAATATATGAAGAAGTTTTCATGGAGGCAGCAAGAAGTTAAACGATTAAAGGAGATGTCTTTATGGAATAGGTCTCATGATTATGTGGTTAATCTTCTCGCAAGATCCATATTTACCATTTTTAATCGAATTGGGCATGTTTTTGGGATTAACCACGTGCTGCCTCTCGCAGACTCTGATTCGCTAGATTCTGATTACATAAACCGCACTCAATCCGTATCTGGATTCCTTCAATCTTCCATTCACCCATCTGAATATAGGATTAACCGGTTTTCCTCTGGTCCTTTAGGAGACATCACTTCGCGATCCGGCCCAATACCGAGAACAAATCATATGAACGATTTCCATTCTGGCCCAATTGGAAATTCAACCCCTTATTCTAATAAAAATCGAAACATCACTTATTCTGGTCCGATTGGAAAGTCAACACCAAAATCAACACCGAAGTCATCATCAAAGTCAGGTCCTTTTGCTCGTGCTACTAAAACCGGGCTAAAATTGTTTCATGGAAAAAGTGCTACACCAAATCGTAAAAGCACCACTAGTCCTTTCAACGGATTCATGGTTGGTGGAAATGGTTCTCCTGCGAAAAATAGTCATGTAAATTCAAATTCAAATGCTGCTTCTTCTGCAACTCCACAAAGAATTGACGAGTCTGATACCGAATTTCATCCCGTAAGTAAGAAGATCTTTGATGCACCTCCTGAAACTCTTGGTGCTGCTGCTTTAGCATTGCATTATGCTAATGTTATTATTGTACTTGAAAAACTTGCGGCATCTCCTCATTTAATTGGTCATGACGCAAGAGATGATATGTACAACATGTTACCAAAAAATGTTAGAAATGCTCTTAGAGTGAGGTTAAAACCGTATGCTAAAAGCTTGGCTTCGTCAGAGTATGATACGGGTTTAGCAGAAGAATGGAGTGAGGCACTATTGGGAACTTTAGAATGGTTATCTCCACTTGCTCATAACATGATAAGATGGCAATCTGAAAGGAGTTTTGAGCAGCAAAATTTGCTTTCTAAAACGAATGTTCTTCTTGTACAAACTCTCCATTATGCAAATCAAGAGAAGACTGAAGCTACAATAACAGAACTTCTTGTTGGTCTTAATTACATATGGAGGTTCGGTAGGGAAGTCAATGCAAAAGCTATGTTGGACTGTGACAGTGGTGGAGTAATCGATGATTCTAATGGTTCTGTAAACGTGGTGAGTTGATAAGCGGAATGTGCAGCTTCTTGAAAGTGAAACAGTTTCCTTGCTAAAGGAACCGGGACCTGTACTGTTCTATGAGCCGCTAGCGAGTAGAAGCTCAAGAACCATGATCAAGAGGCCATTGTTGATAACTGTTGATCTTATGGCATAGAATCGAAATGGGTATTTGCTTGTTTGGTGAGTGTCTTATTCAAAATGTATAGTTTTTGATCAAACATTTTTAGTGATGTGGATTTTACCCTATATGAGTTTTGCTTATACAGTATAAGATGTTTGAAGTTGAGCAATTTTCGTGGAGCGTTCTAGCATTTATTGTTGATATGTTTGCCTAGCTTGTCTTGGTGTTGCTTATGAGGCATGACCACTAAAGATGGCGCAATTGTAACTTGAGTTCGAGTCAAAACAGTTACTTTTTGTCCGGTAGGTTGTGCACTTGTATAAAAACAAACGCTGTTTCTCAAAATAAATATTAGGAATAAGTAAGTTTATGGGATAATTTCATATTTACCAAATCTAAACCTTAAAATGACATATTTACCCAACTTACAAGTGAACAATGCATGATGTACAATGATTTTAATGCATGTTTGTATTATTTTATAAACTTTGTTTATTAAATATAACACAATAATATGATATAAATGGATTTGGGCAATTTCATATCTCACATTCTTTTAGTTGAAAATTTCATATTTACTCAAACAAGCATTAAAAACATTGTAAATTGTGCATTTAATTATTGTACCTTAAGTATATATAAAATTAATCACAAAAGTAAGATGGGATATTAAATTATTTCTTAGAAGAAAAATGAATGAAATAATTATATAAAACACGAGTGCACATTACACCCTTTTTGGAATAAAAAATTCCCCCACGCATGACTACAACAACAACAACCGTACCCAATCCCGCAAGAGCAATGTATGGGGGAAGTGGGATGTAGACAGTCACTCCCTTACCCAAAGATAGAGAGAATGCTTCCAAAAAGACCTCCGGCAAGAGAGCATGAACCCAAAAAGACCACATGAGAGGAGACGAAAAAGAGGGCATATACAAAACAAGCATATCAACATAGAGCTAAGAAACACATAGGCAGACATAGGCACATACCGACACATGATCAAAGGGGCATACAAGCATAAAAGCACAAAAGGCACATAAATGCAAAAACACACGAGGCACATAGGCGAAGCTAGGGCATGGCAAGCAGAAACATAAATGCAAAAAACACATGGGGCACATAGGCGGAGATAGGGCAAAGCAAGCGGATACAAAAAAACGCAAACGGAACAACATAAAAGCCAACCAAAAAAATGGAGAAAAGCTAAACCTAACATAAAGACCCTACAGGCACAAAAAGAACAAAAGAACAGAAAAAAACCAACTAGACACATATAAGTAGATAAGGCAGAGCTAGCAGATAAAATCAAAACAGCATACCATATGCAAGGGGGAAAAAGGCACACAAAAGGAAAAAAAAGCTAAGGCAACGACAGAAACCAAAGAGCAGGAAACGAGAAAAGGCTACCTATAAGCAATGAACTCCTAGAAGGCAAAAAGGGCCAACACGCAAAAGAGAAGGCTAAGAACCGGGAAAAGAAAAGCTACACCTATGCATCCACCTCGTCTACCCTAATCCTAGTTCTCCACGAGTTCCTGTCAGATGTCATGTCCTCAGACAGTAGCAGCTCCTTTAGGTCGGTCTTTGGTCTAACCTCCCACCTGAGCTTTGGTCTACCCCTTCTTCTCACGCCATCGACGAAAATAGTCTCCACCCTTCTAACAAGTATTGATTGTGGTCTCCTCTTGACATGTCCAAACCATCTCAATCGTCCTTCTCTCATCTTGTTGACGATAGTCGCAACTTGGAGATTTCTTCGAAATGCTCCATTCGAGATCATGTCTAGTAATGTCTTACCACAAGTCCACCTTAACATCCTCATTTCTGCGACCTCCGTCCTATTCGCTTGGACCTTCATTAACGGCCAACACTCTGACCCGTACAACATAGATGGACGAATCACCACCCTATAGAATTTTCCTTTCAGCTTTAGAGGGACGTTCTTGTCACACAGGATTCCCGTGGCCGCTCTCCACTTCAGCCAACCTGCTTGAATACGGTGTGTTACATCATCCTCTATCCTGCCAGATTTGTGAATCACAGATCCAAGATATCTAAAGGACTCCTTCGGCTCTAAGATATGTTAGCCAATGCGGATTACCGCTTCCTTGTTCTGGTCTTTCTCATTCATGTTGAAGTCGCATCTCATGTATTCAGTCTTCTCTCTGCTGACCCGTAGTCCCTTTTCTTCTAGCATCTCCCTCCACTGCTCCAATCTTCCATTCAGCCCATCTGGTGTGTCCAAAACTAACACAATATCATTCGCAAATATCAAGCACCAGAGAATGCTCTCTTGTATCCCCCTTGATAGCTCATCGAGAATCAAGGCAAAGAGGTACGGGCTAAAAGCTGAGCCTTGGTGTAGCCCAACATCCACCGGGAAGTACTCTGAGTTTTCGGTTGGCATCTGCACGTATGTCCTCGCCCCTTCGTACATATCCTGAATAACTTTATGTATTTCATTGGGGTTCCTTTATCTCTTAGAGTCTTCCAAATTAACTCCCGTGGAACGATGTCATATGCCTTCTCTAGGTCTAGAAATGCCAGATGCAATTCCTTTTGTCTTTCTCTATACTTCTCCATAAGGGTTCTAATAATGTGAATAGCTTCCATCGAAGATCGTCCCGACATAAAACCGAATTGGTTTTCTGACACCTCAGTCTTTCGTCGCACCCTTCTGTCAATAACTCTCTCCCAGAGTTTTATGGTGTGGCTAAGTAGTTTAATGCCCCTATAGTTGATACATGTTTGTGCGTCCCCCTTGTTCTTGTAGATGGGGATTACCTCGCTGAGTCTTCACTCCTCGGGCATTTTAGCTCTTGATAAAGTCTTGTTGAAGAGGATTGTTAGCCACCTCACCCCCTCGCCTCTAAGGCACCTCAATGCTTCAATGAGGATCTCATCCGGACCAACAGCCTTGTTTCTACCCATCTTTCATAGTGCCTCCTTAACTTTTGGGTGTCTGATCCTCGAGCAATAGCAATTGTTTTGTGGGATTGCACCTATACTATCCATATCTTCGATTTCATCCACGCCTTTGTTTGTTGAAGAGTACGAAGAAATACTCCTTCCATCTTCTCCTGATTGCATCTTCGTTGACAATGCTTCTTCCATCCTCATCTTTGATAAATCTCACGCTTCCTAAATTCATTTTTCTTCTCGGTCTGGCTTTAGCTATCCTGTAAATTTCATTTTCTCCCTCTTTGGAGTCCAATCTCTTATACAGGTCTTCATACGCTTTATCTTTTGCTCAGGCAACCGCCTTTTTGCTTCTCTTTTTGCTTTTTATACCTCTCCTCGGTTGAGCTTCTGTCTG
>BQNB010134151.1:0-18354 GCA_026074375.1 Tanacetum coccineum | reverse complement strand
CGCTACAATAAGCAATAATTAAAAGGGAGTTTGAAAAACATCTAAGCTAGGAAAAAGCTAATTGAAAAGGCTTACTCACACTCAGTAGCTGCTGATTTATGTTTTTTTTAAAAGGACAATTGGCTTTTGCAGGCTTAAATTTGAGCTAGTAAATAAGCTTTAAAACATAAAATAAGCATAAGCAGATCAAGTATGGACATCAAAGAACTTATTGAACAAAAATCAAAACTTAAAACTAATAAGAGCTGAATGTTAACTTTTTAAAACTTTGAAAAGATAACTAAGCAACTATGACAGATGTAACTTAAAAACAAAATGGCAAAAGCTCCCTTAGACTTAACCTATACTATTGCATTTCTTTACTCAAATAAACATGAAAAGGGAACTAACAAGCACATAGAAAAGATCTAACTATATAAGCTGTTACGACAATTGGAAAATTCACAGATTTAACAAGTGCATACTTAAAACCTTAAATTTAAGATTTAGGCTTTAAAATCTTGATTGAACTAACTCATACACTAAATTTGAGCTAAGTAAAACTTAACTAAGAACCAAATACAAATTTGAAACCAGTTTGACCCATTTTGGGTCTTAACCCAAACACTCCTTTAAAAATAGAAAACAAATTTTAGGCTGAAATCAACTAAAACAAGCATAAGTTAATATCAAATAAGCATAATAAAGATAGAATAAGCATTTAAATAGGAAAATAAGCACAAAAATAAGCAGGAATAAGCAAGGCAGAAATAAGCTCAAAAAGAGAAAAAGTAAAATGTACCTTATTCCCTTGCTCAAAACAGGGAATGAATGACCTAATTAGCTCTAACCTACCCAGCTTATTTGAAATAAGCAGTCTAATAACCCATAAGCTCTTCCTTGGTTAGCTTATCTTCCAAAAGCTTGAAAATCCAAATTATAGGTGATGAAACAGATACTTTCATTGAACTTTTGAAAAACCTTTAAATGAGTAAAAAAACAGTTTCTTATTAGCTTAAAAGAGCTTATGAGAATGACTTATGAATACAAAATAACTTGAATGCATAAGCTTAAAAGTCAGAATTTGAAAACTTGGAAAACTGAAATTTCATTAACTGTAAAAGGATTACAAGGCTTTGAAATGTAAAGACAGAAATTTAAAGACTTTAAAAGTACATTGACAGAATTTAAAATGACATAAAAACATTAAAATTAAAATTAAACTACTCCTCAGTTACCCCTTTCTTCTTCGTCTTCTTTTCTTTTTATAGTCCTTTAAAACCCTAGTTGCCTTCATCTTGTCTCTTAGCTATGAAGGTTCTAGCCTCTCCAATTTGGACCCTTGGATTGGAGTGGTCACCAAGGGTTTTAACCATATACGTTGGATCATGATTGACGAATGAGAGAAGAGAAAGGTTGTCAGCTGTGTGCTTGTTGTTTTATGGTGTGGGGTTTGGGTTTTACTTTGTCGTGTTGCAGGGAAGGAAAGGGATAGAGGTGGGAGATGATGAATAGTGAATGGCGGGTATGGATTTAAGGTTTGAGTTTTGGCAACTTTGGTCCCTGAAAATATATAGTTGCATTACATTCATAGTTCTTGAGGTGTGCAACTTTGGACCTTGAAGTTATAGAACTGTTTCCACCGTTAGTCCTTTTTAGGACTAACGGTGTAAGGGATAAAAGGGTTTTGGGGTTAACGGGTTGTTAAGTGGGTGATGGGTTTGGGCTTTTTGTTTGGGCCGGCTATTATAAAAGAGGGATATAGGCTTATAAATGGCTTAAGGCTTATAAAGTTTTGTAAAGTATAAGTGGGCTGACCCGGGCCCACTAGGTGGGTACGGGTGGGCCCACTTTTGACAATTTAGGTTTTCGGGTTCGGTTTTCGATGCTCTTTCCAATGCCACATCCCGGGGTTGACTGTGACTTTGACTTTTTTTGTTGACTTTGACTTTGTCTTTTTTACTTCTCATGGTCTTTCCGTTCTTGTGCTCGGTTTTGTCGTTTTGGCTTCGATTTTCGTCCTTTTGTCGGATATCCGTTTCCTGCACAAAATAAGTGAAAACATACAAATACAATATATTTTTGGTACGTTTTTGGTCATTTAAGTCTGATTTTAAAGGTCAAAAGTATGTGTATTTAGGCACATACCACTGATGCTTCAAGGATGGAAGAAATTGAAGAACTCAGTGCAAACATATGCTTAATGGCCAGGATTCAACCAGTCGATAATACTTCTGATGCTGGGCCAAGCTATGATTCTGCATTTGTTAGTGAGGTACAATCTTCATCCATCAAAGATAATCAAGAACAAATGTATCCAACTCATACTAAATTATTAACAATACAATTGGCGATGATCAAATTGATAGCAATATTATATTTAATAAACCAAATGGAAATGTTGATAGTGGCAGTGTTGAAAAAGATACACATGTTACTGACCTATATGCGTTAGAGCAACTAGCTAGAAATGCATATAAGGAAGCTGAGAAACAACAATTATTTGCTCAAAAAGTCCAACAACAAAACACGACTTTGACTAGTCAGCTTGAGTTGTATAAGGAAAGGGTTCGGGTTTTAGAAAACATAAAAGGGGATAACAATTATCTCAATGAATTTCTTGAGGCTGATAGACAAGCAAAACATTTTAATCAACAAGCTAAATCTCAATTTGTTCGTGATCGAGATATCATTCGAGATCTAGAAAAATAACGAGATAAATTAGATTTAGCTGTCACTAATTTCAAGCGGAAAAATGAGGAACTTCAAAAGACTCATTTAATTTTAAAAAGACAACTGAGTGAAAATAAGGATCGTTATCATGACACTATTCTAGATCTAGAGGCCAAACTTAAAAAGAATGTTGATCTAATATTGAAACTTGGCAATTCCTTACAAGGAATGTTTATGCTTGGACCAAAGCCATTGTCTGTGTATGATTCACAATTAAAACATGGTTTGGGGTACCCGAATCCTTATATACTCAAGCAAGCAATTTCTCAATGTCCAAAGTTATATCTTGCCTCTAGTTTGAGTAATTTAGAAATTCCTTTGAATGTTAGAGATATTGAGGACACTCTTGATGATGCTTCCAAAAGTCAACAAAAAATGAAAGAGAAAATGAATGATCCAATTGTTGTTGCGAACAAACAGAATTGTTGGACAATTGATTACCAACAAATAAATGCTCTTTATAAAGACTTTGTTCCTCAAAAAGAGCTTTCTACTGAGCAAAAATATTTTCCATCTTCTTTTATTCCTTCTGACAAGACTTTAAATGCAACTTCTTTTATCCCGGCATCAATGCCGAGTAAGTCACCTTTGATCATACAATTGGATAAAATAAAAAATTGTTTTCAAACGTTGTCTTGGTTAATTCAAAAGAATTACTGACTCGCGCGAGCTCACCCCTTAAATTCTACCTATATATGATATAAATACACCAAGGGACGAAATCACGCGAGATCAAGAAAACCGGAAGCAGTATAGAGAAACTCCGGGTCGTTATGTCCCAACGAGGCTAGAGATGGAAAATCGCCAGACGATTGATGATTTGTGTTTGAATATGACCGGGATGTGAATATGATTGGGTACTAAACCTAATAGGCAAATGAACACAAAGATAATCAAGGAACATAAGCTAGAACAAGCATGAAAGCTAGAAATAGCAAAAACATTAAAAACTTTTACACTAAGGCACAAATAAGCTCTAATAAACTTAAGACAGACAAATAAGCTAATCTAAATCTAAATAAGCAAATTAAGCATGCAATTAAGCTAAATTAAACAAGAGAAACACAACAGTACTAACAACAGTACTACCAGTATTAACTACCAGTACTAACTTAGAGTTAGTACTGCTAGTTATAAGTTAGTACTGTTAGCTAAAGGTTAGTACTGCTAGCCTTAACAAAACACAATTAAACAAGAAATAAGCAAATAAGCTAAAACAGAAGGTTAACTACCCAAAATAAGCACTTAAGCATAAGAATAAGCAACCAGAATAGACTATAATGATAAATAAGCTAGAAAACTAAAACTGATAAACTCTTAAAGTTATTTTGAAAAGGCAAATAAGTTCTACTGAAGACAGTAAACTAAAATAGGCTTAATCTACTTTAAAAAGCTAAAGAAATCTTAAACAAGCTGAAATAATAAGCTGATGAGCTAAATTGAACTACCAGTACTAACAGTACTAACTAACAGTACTAACTTGGAGTTAGTACTGGTAGCTTTAAGTTAGTACTGTTCCAAAAGTGAACTAGCAGTACTAACTCTAAGTTAGTACTGCTAGTTGAAAATACCCCTGAAAGCTTTCAAAAACCATTTTTCTTTTAATCCTGATTAAAAACAGATTATCAAATAACAAATTAAAACACTTTTAAGCAAATTTTAATCAAGAATAAGCACTTAAATAAGCTGAAATGGCCTAGCAGTGTTAACTCAAAACTAACAGTTTTATCAAATGAACTAACAGTACTAAGTAAAAAAGTTACACAAATCACTTTTACACTAATCAACTCAGCAAGATAAGCACTATAAGCAGTTCTGTAGTAAATAAGGAAAACAAGAAAAAGAGTGACTTACAATACCCTTGCTCAGAACAGGGTCAAACAAAGAATCTACAAGCTCTAGCTTGTGTAAAACAAGCTAGTAAGAGTCCATAAGCCCATCCAGTACTGGCTTATCATCCATAAAGTAAGCTGTGGTGTATTTGAGAGTAATTTTTGTAATTTTTCTCTTTGAATTGTAAATTGACTTAAAAACTCAACTTTGCATTAAACTTGAAATGTGTTACTGGTCGTAGAATTTTATACTAAATATATAATATATGATAAAATATAAAATATATACAAGTCTAAAAATCAACAAGAGCAATAAAACCGAGAAGTAGTATAGAATGTTCCCGGGTCGTTTATCCCCAACGAGGCTGTGCTGGAAAATCGATACAGTCGAAAGATTGGAGTTGAATTTTGAATTACACTACAAATTTAATAGCACAAACTAAAAACGATTAACTAGCACAAATTTTATAATACACGCAAATTACAAACTGAGCAAAATGAGAATTTAAAATCTAAAGCACTGTCTAATAACAAATTTTATGCCTAAAAAATCACAAATTATTAAAAGAAATTTTATGAAAAAAGAAATACATATTTTTAAACTTATTTTTTTTGAATTTTTTTTATGAATTTTTAAAAGAAAAATGAATTAACAAAAATATACTTTTTCTAATAATAACACTAAAATTCACTTTTTATTTTTCAAAAATACTAGAATTAAAAAGAAAATTATTTCAAAAAGAATTAAAAATTTTCAACTATTTTTTCTATTTTCTATGAATTATTTAAGAAAAGAGAATTTCCTAGAATCTATTTTAATTCCTTAAACATTACATAATAAACTGTAAAAATAAAGAAAAATGTTTTTTAAACAACTTAAGAGGTGCAAAGGTGCAGAAATTTAATGGAACAAAAAGCCCTAATTTTTAAGAACTAATTGAACACTAATTTTACCAATTAAAAACTAAACCTAATTTTATAAAACTAAAATTAAAAATCTTAAATCTATTTAATTTTTCCTAAAAAGACAGGGTAGAAAGTGAAAATAAAGAAACTAAAAGGTAGGCGGGATAACTATTGGGAATTTACACTTTAGAGAAAACGGGTACCCCTAAACTATGGACAATTTTCAAAACAGACCCTACGACTTGGCTTATTTTTGGCTTATTAAAAAGTGAAAATAAGCAAAAACTTAAAACTACAAAGTTATAAAAGAGCTTATTCTCTACAACTTTAACAAAGGCACTTGCTACTTTTATCAACTGAATAAGCTAAAAAAACTAACTTTTTAAATCTGTTACAGAAGCTAAGGCTTTTCCTAACTTTTTAGACTTTGGCTTATTACTAGCTTATTTCTAGATGAAAGTTAAAACCAAAAGATGCTACTTGGAACTTATAATGTGTACTAGAGATTTCTTTAAAGAAATAGGCTACAAGTAAACAAAAATAGCAAGAAATTTGCTATTGAAAAGTGACAATTCAAGCTTATCACTGAGAATAAGCTTTTCCTAATAAGCTAAAAAGCTTATTACTAATCCTTAGAAACTGAAACCTTAGAAATAAGCTATGCTATGGATATAAAACTAACCTAGATAAAAGGTTTTTCAAAATTACAACTAGAAATGAACATTCAAAAAGAATATAAGCTAAAAAACTAAACTGCTGCCATACCACTTTTACAAGTGAATTTAAGCTAGAATAAAAACTGAGAAATGAAACTTAAGTGATGATTTTTATTAAGCTAATAGAGTACTAAAAAGATTCTTAATCCTAGATTCTAACTCCTAACTACACAGGCTAAAAGAGAGCTAGAAAATTGAACAGCAACAACAGTATTAACTATTGTTGCTGATGCAATTGACCAAAAAACCTTAAGTGCAGGCTTAGTTTCTACTTTAGAACTCTTTAACTAACTCATTACATGTATATAAATGTACACTAACACAAAGTGACCTCTAAATTGCCATGAATTTCTTTAAAACTAAAAACACTTAACTCTCAAAACTGCCCTGGTGCTAAGCTCAACTTTTTGAACTTAAAATCTTTGACAATCTACAAACTAACTTTCAAAACTTGTTTAAAACTTGTTAATACTACTTAACACAGCTAAATGAAGTATTTTGACAAACTAGTTTTGACTTTAATAGTCAAATTAACCTAAATCCAAACACTCCTTTATTCTGTCTGTCTCAACTAAAATGCACTTAAAATCTATTTTAAAGCTTAAACTTCTAAAACCTTTATATCTACTTCTACTTAAACTAACCTATTAAAGCTAGTTTAACACTTAAACTAACAGCTTATTTAGAAAAATAAGCTACTTCTTCAGTTAGCCTAATACACTTAATATGACAGTTTTAAAAGAAAAATTATGATTACACAAATTTTAACTAATGAAAACTTAAAACAGCTAGATAACAAGCCTAAACAAATATGTTTGAAAGAATTGAACAGGAATGAATAGTAATAAGCAAATGTTTTAAGCTAAAATTAAGCTGAAATGAGATTTGAGAAATGAAACCTTGATTTTTTTGTAGTCTCAGTCACAAGCCACTCTTGTTGAGTGAGTGGCTTAAACACATACACCTAAGTGGCACCTTGCCTCTATACCTGAGATATAAGCTCAATAAGCTAATCTTGAGCTTATTCTTCTTCAATGCTTCCAATTTTTGATCAAACTGAATTTAACTAAACAATTTTGAATTAAGTAAACACAAACAGTATATAGAAAGCTTTTTAGAGAATTTTGAACAACTATTGGACTTAAGAAAATGTAATTAGCTAAAACAGCTTATTACTCAAAAACAGCTTATTACTTGAAAATTTAAGAACAAATTCAACTCAATTAGCTTATATTAACTAGAAATGGAAAGTACAAGTTCAAAATAAGAAAATACAACTGAATTAGAAAAGATTTAACAAGATCTTAATTCGATTTAAGTGAACAGTAACTAAAAGAGAAAATTACAAAAGTAAAAACTGAACTTCTAAAAACTACTAACTAACTAACTCCTAAAATGAACGTCTACACTTCTATTTATAGAGGATTGAAGAAGAGAAGTGACAATTTCTCGAATCTTCTCTTGAAGTTTGGGCGGGAAAAACAGTTGGGAGGCGGTTAGGACTTTTAAGCCGCGTCTTGTGGTTTGAATCTTTGGCTTAATGAAATGACGTGGTAATGATTAAAATACGAGGTTGAGTGAGTGAAAAGGAGTGGAGAAGGATTTGGACGAAGTTGGGTTTGTGGCAAATTTGGGCGGGAAAAATCGTTGTAAGACGGTTAGAGAAGAATTAAGCCGCGTTTTGTTTTGAATCTTTGAAGTAATAGCAAAAATGGTCCCTGCGTTTCTTTTCTCCAAGATGTAGTGTAAAAGAAGTTTCAAAATTGACATAAATGGCCCTTGTTCTTTCTATTTCCCTTTAAAAAGCAACTTTCTTCTTTTTGCAATTTTGGTCCTTTGACTTTTCAATCATCCAAATGAACCCTTGAGCTTTGAAAACTTGTCAACATTGATTCTTTGACTTTCATTTTGGGCTTTGACTTTCTTTCTTGTATCGGGCTGATCCGGCTTTTGAGATGGGCTTTCTCTTGTCTTCACTTGTACTTGTCTTTTCCGTATCTTGTCGGTTTTTTGATCGTTTTTGCTTCCTTTTGACTTTATTATCCTTTCCTGCACAACAGACACAAAAGCACACAATTTTCTATCCTTTTGGCATTTTCTTGGCTTTTATTTGGCAAAATCCCGGGTAATTTATATATACAATTAAGCATTTATCATCCACGCTTAGCATCTAACTTATATTTAATTCTATCATTTTCCGTTCTTTGCAAAATTTTAAAGTTAAGCAAACGTTTAGTCTAAAAAGCTAAGGGGAAAGCTGGAGTGCAAAACTCGGTTAAGTCAAAATATCCTTAGTTCTACGGGCCTACTTATTTTTATATTTTTATATTTTCATCATTTCATTTTTTTAGGCATAAAATTAAGCAAAAACTAAGGTCAAAACGGGGTTACGAGGGACACAGACAGGCAACAGGTATGATCAAATTTCGATAGAAATCCCCTCGCACTTAGAATGGAACACTGGCCTCAATGTTCAAAAATATCAGGTTTTACCCCCACACTTACGAACGAAAAAGGCAAATGCAAAAAATTCCAAGTGTGAAAGGGAAACACAATAAATATACATGATCAGGATTGAGGATTCCAAAATAAGCATAAGATCGGAGACCGAGCGATTGGAGGATTAAAAATAAGCACGGGTCTTCACGATCTTAAGGAATCTTGCAAGCAAAAACAATACCACAAACCATAGAAAGAAGCACGCCCCCACACTTAGGCTATAAAATCACATCTTAACCAGTCCCCCAAGGTAACCAAAACTGCTTAGCTATCTTTCTAAATAATTTCCTATACACCAAGATTTTAACCCAAAATAAGCCAAAATCAAACGAAATAATCAGAATTATCAAAATAATCAAAACAGGAACCAAAACCAGAACTAAAACAAAAACAATCAAAACCAAGGGTTCAATCAAAACAGAAATCAAAATTTTAACCAGGGTAATAATTACATTCAAAATCAAGGATATAATCAAAACCCTGGTCAAAACTATAATCAAAACCAATTTCCAAATCAGTCTTCTTCTGAAGACATGATGAGACGGTTAATGATATCAAACCAAAATCAACATGCCTCAATTCAATCAATGCAAAATGAAATGGCAGATTTAAAAAGATTATTCTTCAAATACCTTAGGGAGTGTTGCCAAGCAACACCGTTCCCAACCCACAAGAAGATCTTAAAGTTATCACCACACGAAGTGGTGTTACTTTAGCTGGACCCTCGGTTCCTACTCCTCCTCTTTCTTCTTCTAAGGAGGTGGAACGAGAACTAGAGACGACAACGGACCAGGTACTCACCGAGAGTACCACAAGAGTCCTACCTTCGGTAGTCTAGTCGTCTCCCGCTTCTACTTTTTTTGAGCTTCCTCCTGCTCCTATTTCTTCTCATATGATTCCTGAGCTAAATCCGCATCAACCTTCGATACCGTATCCGTCAAGGTTGAATAAGGAGAAGCTTCAGGACAAAGCTGATATATAAATTCATAGTTTCTTGCAAATGTTTAAGAAAATATACTTTAATATCAGCTTTGCTAAAGCTTTGGCTCACATGCCTAAGTTCGCTAAAATGGTTAAAGATCTCCTTACCAACAAGGAGAAACTTCTTGAACTAGAAAATACTACCTCGAATGAGAACTACTCAGCTGTGCTCCTAAAAACGTTACTTGAAAAACTTGGATACACAAGGAGGTTTCTCATTCTGTGTGATTTCTATGGGCTCGAGTCATGCATGGCCCTAGCCAATCTAGGTGCTAGCATAAACTTGATGCATCTTTCTATGTGGAAGACACTATGCCTTCCTGAGCTTTCTCCCACTCGAATGACCCTCGAGTTAGCTACCCAGACTGTTGCTTATCCAGCCAGTATAGCCGAGGATGTTTTCGTTCAAGTGGGAAAGTTTACATTTCCCGCTAACTTTGTTGTTGTCGACTATGATGTCGATCCTCGGGACCCTCTTATCTTAGGGAGACATTTCCTGAGGACGGTACATGCTCTGGTCGATGTATACGGCGAAGAGTTAACTCTTCGAGTCGGTGATGAGAAATTGGTCTTTAACGTTGAAAGTACCTCAAAATATCCTTAAAAACATGGTGATGAATCAATCCATAAGATTGACATTCTTGATATTACATGCGAGGATCATTTCCATGAGGTGCTAAATGTTCAAAAGTCAATTAATCATATAAGTGGCAGTCCCACTCCTTAGTCTGACCATGTGGTCGCATATCTCTCCCCTTCTCTCATTCCCTTCGGGGATAGTGATTTTATCTTGGAGGAGATCGACACTTTTATTGCTTTCGATGATTCGATACCACCGGATATCGATGACGGAGCATTTGATATGGAGGGATATATACGTCTTATTAAGACATTATTAAATAATGGCATCTCGAATGATCTCCCTCATCCTCTTCTTGTGTTTGAGATTAATGAAACTGAAAAGAATAAAACTTCAATCGATGATCCTCCTGATCTTGAACTCAAGGACTTACCTCCTCATCTCGAGTATGCGTTTTTAGAGGGAACTTCTAAGTTACCCGTCATAATTGCTAAAGACTTGAAGAGGGAGGAAAAAGAACAGCTTCTAAAGGTTTTTAAATCACATAAACGGGCTATAGCTTGGAAAATATCTGATATTCGGGGCATTGATCCTAATTTTTGCACCCATAAGATATTAATGGAAGATGATTTTAAAAAAGGCTGTTCAGCACCAGAGACGGGTAAATCCTAAAATCCATGAAGTAATTAGAGCAAAAGTTATCAAACTTCTCGATGTTGGATTGATTTACCCTATCTCTGATAGTCCTTGGGTGAGCCCTATTCATGTTGTACCTAAAAAGGGGGATATGACAGTAATAACTAATGAAAATAATGAATTTATTCCTACAAGATTGGTCACAGGTTGGCGCGTTTATATTGACTACCAAAAGTTAAATGACGCTACCTGTAAAGACCACTTTCCTCTCCTTTTCATGGACTAAATGTTAGAATGATTAGCAGGAAATGAATTCTATTGTTTCCTCGATGGTTTTTCTGAATACTTTCAAATTCCCATTGATCCCCAAGAACATGAAAAGACCACCTTCACCTGTCCTTATGGAACATTTGCTTATCGAAGAATGCCTTTTGGTCTTTGCAATGCTCCTGGACATTCTAAAGGTGTATGGTGGCTATTTTCCACGATATGATTGAAAAAACCATGGAAGTTTTCATGGATAACTTCTCGATCTTTGGGGATTCATTCTCATCTTGCCTCTCCTATTTAGATATGATGCTAAAACAGTGCGAAGACACCAATCTAGTTCTAAATTGGGAGAAGTGCCATTTCATGGTCAAAGAGGACATAGTCCTCGGCCATAAGATCTCTAAAAGTGGTATTGAAGTAGATAGAGCTAAAGTAGACGTGATTGCAAAACTACCTCCTTCGACCACGGTTAAAGGGATTAGGAGCTTCTTGGGTCATGCCGGCTTTTATAGGAGATTTATCCAAGATTTCTCCAAAATAGCTTGGCCGATGACCCACCTGTTGGAAAAAGACACTCCCTTCTTCTTCTTTTCTGAGTGTCAATCTTCTTTTGAAATTCTTAAAAAGAAGTTGACTAAGGCTCCTATCCTTGTGTCCCCGGACTGGGACTTACCGTTTGAGCTTATGTGTGATGCTAGTGACTTTGCCGTAGGAGCAGTTTTAGGACAAAGAAAAGACAAATATTTTAGGCCTATACACTATGCGAGTAAGACCTTATTGGATGCTCAGACTCATTACACCG
This sequence comes from Tanacetum coccineum, assembly GCA_026074375.1. Classification (NCBI taxonomy): domain Eukaryota; kingdom Viridiplantae; phylum Streptophyta; class Magnoliopsida; order Asterales; family Asteraceae; genus Tanacetum; species Tanacetum coccineum. Next base: position 6,420 of record BQNB010134151.1, on the reverse strand, counting down.
TTACTGAAAAAGAACTTTTAGCTGTGGTGTATGCATTTTAGAAATTCTGGTCTTACCTTGTCTTATCTAAGACCATAGTGTATACAGATCACTCGGCTTTAAAGTATCTATTTGCTAAACAAGACGCTAAGCCGAGATTTCTCTGGTGGGTTCTTCAACTCTAGGAATTTAATATTGAAATTTGTGATAAAAAAGGAGCAGAGAATCTCGTGGCCGATCATTTTAGATTAGAAAATCCTTATCAAGGGGATCGTGTTGGAATGGAAATAAATGACAATTTTCCACACGAGACCCTGAATATGATTTCTCTTAATCCCGATAATGAACCCCCGTTGTTTGCCAACATTGCAAACGACCTAGTGGGTAATGTGCTAATTAAAGGGATGTCATCCCAGCAGAAAAAGAAATTCTTTAAGGATGTTCGACATAATTTTTAGGATGACCCCTATCTCTTTCGGATTTGTGCTGATCAGATTATTCGGCGGTGTGTGGACGGGCATGAAGCTATGGATATTCTCCAGGCTTACCACAATGGTCCCACTAGGGGACATCATCGCCTGAAATACACCGCCAAGAAAATTTTTGACTTTGTTTTTTTTTGGCCCATCATATATCGCGATGCCCATGACTTTGTCACACACTGTGACTCATGTCAACGTCAGAGAAAAATCTCACAGAGGGACGAAATGCCCTAAAATCCTGTTCAGATTTGTGAGATCTTTAACGTCTGGGGCATCGACTTTATGGGCCTGTTCTCGTCTTTACGAGGGAACCGATATATACTCGTGGCTGTCGAATATGTGTCTAAATGGGTTGAAGCAAAAGCGCTCCCCACTAACGACGCCCGAGTTGTTGTTAAGTTCTTAAAACAATTATTTTCTAGATTTGGAACCCCGCAGGCCATTATTAGTGATTGAGGGACGCATTTTTGTAGCGACCAATTTTCTAGTGTTCTTAAGAAATACGGGGTTACACATAAGCTTTCGACCTCGTATCACCCTCAAACAAGTGGCCAGGTGGAGGTGTCCAATCATGGGTTAAAAAGGATATTAGAAAGGACAGTAGGCGAGCATCGAGCAAAATGGGTCGATAAATTAGATGACGCCTTGTGGGCTTTTCGTACCGCTTTCAAGACACCTATCGGTTGTACTCCTTATAAGCTGGTTTATGGAAAAGCCTGTCATTTGCCCATCGAGCTCGAGCACAAAGCCTACTGGGCCTTGAAATGGGCTAATTTTGACTTAAAAACTACGGGTGATCACCGAAAAGTTCAAAATTAAATGAACTTCGGGATCAGGCCTACGAGAATTCTTTGATCTACAAAGAAAAGAAAGAAGGGATACACGAAAGAAAAACAATCAAAAACCGTAAATTGTCATATCGTGATCGTGTTTTTCTTTTTACTTCTAGTAGTGAAAATGATTTTCTCCTTCTCCAGTTCAACATTAAATCTCTCGTGGTCCTGACCGATTATGGGTTACTGAGAGTATTATCCTTATGGCAACCGTTCGAGTTAACCCAACCCACGTTCCTACCTTAAGGTAACGGCACCGTATCAAATACTAACTAATGAGAGGGGACATCCCTGCATGGATGGTCCCGATTTCTATTTTGTCCCCCAAGGATAACTAAATTTGAGTGGATAGCAAGCTAATTGACTCGTTAATAAACAACGCTTCTCGGAGGCAACCGCCGTTGTCTCTTCTTCTTTCTATTTTACTTGAAAAATATGGAGTGTGTGATATTTATAGCCCTAGTGTGGGGTGTGCTTCTTTCTATGGATTAATGTACCCAGTTTTTGCTTACAATTCCTTAAGATCGTGAAGACCCGTCTTTATTTCAATCCGTACTAATCAAACCCGGTCTTTGATCTTCTGCTTATTTAGAATCCTCAATCTTGATCAAAATATATATATAAAATATATAATATATATATAAATATATAGATATATATATGTATAAGTAAATAAAATGTGCTCCCCTCACACTTGGAAATTACGAGCATTTGCCTTTTTCGTCCAAAGTGGGGGTTAAAATCCTGACATTTTGAACATTGAGGCCAATTTCGATTCTAATGTGGGGGGGAAATTTCTACAAAATTGATCATAACCATGGCCTTGCTGTGCTTTTGCAACCCCGTTTTGACCTTAGTTTTTGTTTTATTTGGCAAAAAATGATGAAAATATAAAAAAAATAGTAATAAGTAGGCCCCATGATATTTTGACTTGACAAAGTTTTAAACTTTAGCTTTCCCCTTAGCTTTCGAGACTAAGCGTTTGCTAAACTTTAAAATTTTGCAAAGAACAAAAAATGATAGAGTTAAATATAAGTTAGATGCTAAGCAGGAAGTAGTTGGATCTCTTTAGAGCTCATAGAGGTTAATTGTGGCTTTTTGCTCCCACCAGCTTAATAAACGTTATATAACTGCTAAATAAATAAAGTTACTTTGGTTTTTGCGATTCTTAGTTTAAATCCCTTCGTAGAGATTTCTTCTGGTGAAAGTAAGGTACACATTGAGGTTCTGTCAGTGTTGTGGGGAAATAGGCTACCGGGTCATGTCGGTTAGGACGCCCGATGTCTCGGTAGTTAAAAGACCACAAGACTTGAAATTTGGCTATAATAAAAATAATAAATAATAATGTGATAAACCAAAGCCGAAATAAGGCCACTGCATCTTGTCGGTTAGGACGCCTGATATTGCAATCGTTTAAAGGGTGGAGGTAATAACAATAGTAATAATAATAAGAACTGTAGGCTATTAAAAGTTTACTATCTCAGGTCGGTTCGCTCTTGATGTAGCAGTCTTCAAAAGAAGGCCCATAGTGATAATAATCCGAGAATGATAAAAGTTTGCTGCATCTTGTCGGTTAGGACGCCCGATGTTGCAGCCTTCAAAGAGGTCGAGGAAATTTTTGAGGTCAAAATAAGACTACTGGCTCTTGTCTGTTAGGACGCCCGATGTGTCAGTTGTTTAAAGGACCAAAGGCTAATATTGTTGCATTATAATAATAATAAAGCTAAATTTCAACTTTGGGGTTATCTAAATAATGCCTTTATCTCTGGACTCGTAGTTGAGTTGTTCGGATGAAATAAAAGGATAACCCCTAAATCATGCGAAATTAGAACCTTAATGTGGACCTTATTCTCACCATATCGTCTCTTTAGGAAAGGATTTCAAACTAATTATGGTCTAAAACGGGCACCTTTATGATAATAAGGACATAATTTATTTGTCACCAATAATAATAATAAATTCTTAGAGGATTTAGGAATAAGGGAGCGAAGAGTAGTTATGCGTACACAATTAGAATTTATGAGTAGTGTTTTTTTCCTTTTAATGTTGCAATGTGTGCTCGCAACTTGCTTATCGAGAATTCCTTGGCTTGTAACTGAGCTTTCAAATCATTTATTACAAAAAATTCATTTAATGCAGGAGCATCCAAATTGCTACAAGATCTGTTATTTTGAAAACTTACTTTGTTCTTTTGTAGTTTCAATTCAAGTGAAATACAATGATTTTGAAGTCTTGAACATGTTTATAAAAGTTCATTTATTTTTTAAAGCTCAACCTCAAGTGTTAGATTCCTATTATACTCCTCACAATAACTTTTTCTCATACTTTCACACTCATCAATGACTTCTACAGAATTTACAGCAGTATGCACATGATCTTGAGATATTATTAGTTACAAGAGTAGATCATTTTCAAGGAGAAGTTATTTCTTTTGAATTTCAAAACATTTCTTGTCTACAGAACACTGTTCAACGGCAGCTTCCATTTGGTTAAAAACTGTTTTCACTTCATTGAGTTCACCGTGAAGACCATTGTCAAAATCCTTAAATGATTCCCTTAAATAATTTAAATATAGAATTACTTGTGTTATGAAAACCTCTTTGGTGTGTTTAAAACCCCATGTACCCTAAGTTATTGCCGAATGTGTGGTCCTTTCTTTCACCACCTTGTCAAATTTGGCAAGGTGGTTGATCCGTCCAAATTAATACATATAATATATATAATATATAATATAAGTAATAATAAGGATAGAAACAATTATAGTATAGTGAGTATTTTCCGTCGGGTTCTAGAAAATCGCTTTTAACCAAAGCAATTATCAAAAACCTCCCGGGTCGTTTCCTCGGCGAGAAGTGAATGGAAATTCAAGAGAATGTTGGGAATCGAGCTTGATTATCACTTAAGTTTTTGGGTTTGGTTTTCTAAATCTACTAAAAGGGAAAGCATATAAAAGGGAAACTAAACTTTTGAATTTAAACTATTTTTAAACTAATATTAATTTTAAGATTAAAAACTACAAGATTATACTAAAATTGATCTAAAAGATATAAATGACGAAAATGCTTGCTAAGTGACGTGAAATGTTCATTAAGTGCGGGTTTAAGGTTTAACGAATTAAAATCCTTCGAAAACAAATTTCAAGAAATTTAAATGACAAATAAAGTAAAGTAAAGTAAAGTAATTTAAATGACAAGTATTTAAATTGTATTAAAAGTAAATGACGGTATGAAAATTGGAAAATTCTAATGACTATTAATTTTTTAAACCTTTTTAAACCCGCACTTAAATTCCAAATCACTAATCACTTAGCAAGCACTAATGAACTACTCACTAATCATAACAAATAAACTAGCAACAATCATAAGATCAAACATAAACATTTTAAGCTAATAATTCTAAACTACTAGTATTAAAAAGGGAAAAAGGGTAACCGAATGAAGAACCGCAATGATATAAAACCACCCGATCTTACAAACTTAATAAACAAATAAGTTTATCACTTTAAAGCTTTTACTTTACTAATTAGCGAATAAAGGTGTCAACTTTATCTACTAATTATTTTCATAAAAACTATAAAGATCAAAACTTTATCTATTTATTAACCTTATAAGACCCTTAAGCTCCGGCCTTAGATGTAGAAGGATGGAATAAGAAATAAGACATGAAAAGTTAGAACAAAATAAGCTAATAAAAAGATGAAAACTTTAGATCTAAATCCACCCGAAACTAAGGTGTTCAATCAAGTGAACTCGGATCGGGTATATTTAAGGATTTAGATCTAAGAAAAATAAGCTAGAATTAAAAAGCAACAATTTTATGCTAGAAAATAAGCTAAAATATAAGATCTATTATTTTTAGATCTAATCCACCCGAAACCAAGGTGTTCAATCAAGTGAACAAGAGACGGGTATATTTAAGGATTAGATCTAAAAACAATAAGCTAGAAAAATAAGCACTCGAAAATAAGCTAAAATAAGCTCACTCGAAAAGCTCTAAATCAAAAACAATATAAAATAAGCTAGTCTAAATAAGCTATGGAAGTAGCTTATTAGAATATAAGCTTAAGAGATCGGATCCAAAAATAAGCTATAAGCATGAGCTTATTTGGAAATAAGCAAAAGAAGAGAAAGAGTAGAAGAATAAGTATAAAAAGAAAATAAGCATCAAGAAATAATAAGCATTAAATAAAAACCAACCTTAAACATCTTCATTATTAAGCTCAAAATCTTGATTACAATAAGCTAAATAAGCTATAAAAGCTTTTACAATAAGCTAAAAATTATACTACACTACTCCTAAAACTAACCTACACTACTATGAAATATAAAAAAAACTAACACTTCCTAAATGAGCTGTTGCGTCTTGTATATATAGCCCAAGTGGGTGTTGGGGGCATTTTCGTCTTTTCAGGCCATCAAGAACTGTTATAGTGCAAATATGGGGGGTAATTTCATCATTTCAGCCCACCCCGCGTTATTAACAAGCGTACCTCGTACGCCAGCTAATAACAGCTGGATCCACCAATCATATGATGACACGTCAGCCTTCCAGAAGCCTCGATCCAACAACCTCGTATTGCTATAGTACCTCGTGTTGCTATAGTACCTCGTACCTGCCACCTGACACCTAATCATTAAAAGGCCACGTGTCACCACCTGAGTGGTGCCACGTGGCTTGCCACCCACCACCGGACCACCGGTCAACGGTGGTCAACGACGGTCAACCGTAGTGGTCAACGACGGTCAACTGTGGTTAACGACGGTCAATCGTGGCGGACCACCGGTCAACCACCGCCAGTCAACCGGTGGGTCATGGTCGGGTCTGGATCGGGTCATGGGCCGGGTCTGGATCGGGTCATGAGCCGGGTCTGGATCAGGTCATGGGCCGGGTCGGGTAATGGGTCGGGTCTGGATAGGGTCATGGACCGGGTCGGGTCGACATGTGGCATGCCACGTGGATCCACGTGTCAGCCACGTATGCCCACGTGGATGCTGACGTGGATTTTAACAACTACACCCCAAGCAGAATCGAACTCGGGACCTCGAGGGTGAAACCTTAAGCCCACACAACTTACCATCTGTGCAGGGCATGGTTTCAATAATATGGTTGCAAAATTAATATTTAAC
>BQNB010134150.1:0-18354 GCA_026074375.1 Tanacetum coccineum | reverse complement strand
CACTCCTCGACGGATCCACGGATCCAGAGATGGTGGATCCGTGTGCCTTTATGGTGGATCCGTCGCGTGCAGTTTCAACGGATGGCCCAACAAAATTAATGGGTTTGGTTCCGCTTGTTGACGCTTTACTACTATCAAATCCTAAACCTACAACTAGGTGACTTTTGAATATTTAACATTCTCTTAGTGAATTAGCGCTTTTATCAAATTTTACAAATTTAACTTGAGTTTCCTTAAGTTTGGCGTTTTCTAACTTAAGTTCTTTACACGACTTGCACACAATGTCAATTTCGTTATTTCTCTCAAGTTTCTTAATTTTCTCATTCAACTCTAAAATTTCTTTTCTAAAAGATCTCTTTTAGTTTTCAAAATTTTATTTTTGTTGATGATTTTTAAGCTAATTTCACATAAGTTATCATATTCAATTTGCATATTATCGTCATCAAGAGAAGAAGCGTTATCACTACAATGAGAAGAGTCAAGAGTTACCTCATTTGATGATTGAGCCATAAGACAAGTTTCATCATTGGTTTTGTCCTCGGCTTTATTTTCGCTATCGCTCCAAGAACCTCCAATAAAGGCCTTTTGATCTTTGTTGCGAGGAGGCTTTGGATAATCGCCAACGAGATGATTTGGATCCCGCATCTAAATCATTTCCGATCACTCTTTCCTTTTTTCTTATCCCTTTGTCGGAATGACTTCTATTCTTCTCTTGGTTGCCTAATAAATTTGCCATTTCTTCTAAAGAACTTTTTAAAGTTCCTTACGGTCATAACATATTCTTTGTCATCGCTTCTGGATGTCAAAGTTTCATCATCACTAGACTCTTTCTTAGCTTTCAAGGCAATGGACTTAACCCTTTCCTTTTTGCCTCTATAAATTTCAGAATCCTTTTCCATGACAACTTCATGTACTTTTAGATTGCCGATTAGCTCGTCTAGAGCTAGTGATGACAAATCTTTCGATTCTTCAATCGCCGTGACCTTTGCTCTCCATTTAGGATGTAGAGCCCTAAGAAACTTCCTAACATAGTTCTTGCTAGAGAAACCTTCATCAAGAGCTTTAAGACTAGTAATAATAGTGTTAAATCTAGCAAAACCGCTATCAATAGATTCTTCTTCAAGGATAGTAAATTGTTCATATTGTTGAACAAGAAGATCAATTTTATTATCCTTTACTTGGCTATTACCTTGATGTGTGATTAACAACGATTGCCAAATATCTTTAGCCATTTTACACATAAAAATTCTTTCATACTCCTTTTTAGGTAATGCATTATAAAGAACCATTTTAGCTTTATTATTTTTAGCAAGTTCTCTTTTAAGATCATCATCTTGTTGTTCAAAAGGAACTACTTCTAAAACTTGGGTATTTTAGTTTCGGACAACCGATAGAAAATCACAATTCAAGATAATATTCCAAAGATCTAAATCTTTTGCTTTCACATAAGTTTCAAATCTATTTATCCAATATATAAAACAATCACTTTCGAAAAGTGGTGGTCTTTGCATAGATTGCCCTTCTAGATATTTATTCGAATCCATAGATAGATTCAAGCTTTAATGTACAATATACGTTAAAGATCCTGGGTGACCTTGGCTTCTGATACCAATTGTGGAAACTAGAAGGGGTGGGGGTTTGAATATTTTTTATCGTTTTAAAAATAAAACTTAGATTGTCGACTTATGTAAATTCAAGAGATATACACAAGTGTATATGATAGCGACACAATAAACAAATAAGTAAATACAAAGTATAAATAAGTAAAGATAAGAAATATCAAACCGATGACACAATGATTTATAGTCGTTCGGCTACGAAGCTCCTCTTTGACCTACTCCACTCCTCAAGTACCTAACTTGAGAGTTTTCGTCACCATGTCAATAAGCTCCCTTTAGGCGGAGAAAATCATATACGTCGCTTACACTTTTTCTGATACTAAGCTAAATACCAAGTTCTACTTCGAGATAGAACCAATCTAACACACTAAGTATTTTATGGCCTAAATACTAACCTATCATACACATATGATAAACACAACACACAATACAAAATATACAAGATAAATAATTATCACAATCGTGATGACACAACTAAACTAATAACACTTGAAGCTTCACGTCTGCATTAGGGTTCTTCACTAAAGAGTGGAATAAGTTGATAACTTGTAATGGATTATGAAACAAGTATACTGATCAAAGAATATGAAAATGAGAAAAACTAAAGATAAAAATATTTTTGAAGAGTTGTCTAAAATGAAGACTTAAGGTTGCTATTTATAGGCAACATTTGAAATTCAAAATCTGTCCCAACCAGCTGGTCGCACGGATCCAACATACCCTGGATCCGTCCTTTGGTTTTGCTGGATCCGTGGGATGCAGCTGGGATAAATTTTGTCTTTTTGTGATTAACCCTAAATCTTAACAAAATACTCTTATGTACTTAAAAATTAGATTTATTAGATTCTTCTAGAAGGAAAATATTTCTTAACATGAATAAGGAAAGATTTTCTAGATTTGGAAAGATTTGGAAAGAGTTAGAAAGATTGTTTCCACTTATGGTTAATTCTATTTTGTCTTACATGATTAATATAACTAGCTTATAATTAATCACGTGTTTACTTAAAATCATTTGATTAGAAAAGGTTTATGAAAATAATTAAGTTTAGATGCAATAGAAAATATTTTTCTTTGATCATTAACTACGTTTAATAATGTCATATTCATACCTTAAGTGATTCTTCATCTTCAAGTAAACTTTTGACTAAATAACTTGTTTACGTAAACTTTTACGTAGTATGACATTATATTTGTTATTATCAAAACATGAAGATCATAAATATAAATATCGTTTTTGCATGAATATTTGTATTAACATAGCTCTTAAAGCTAAAGTCACTAGGGAGCAAACTAGTGATTGTAGTGATAGTCAAAGAGGAAGTGATGAAGATGTAGATGATCAAGAAGAAGAAGCCAAAACATTTAATTTAATGGCTAGGAACTTCTAAAAAATCTTTCGCAAGGGTAATCGATTCGAGCGAAACAATCGATTTGGTAATGGTGCCAATAGGTTTGGAAGAGGCCACGAAAATTGCTTTGGTAGCAAAGGTGGTGAAAGCTCAACGCAAAAAGAGCTTGCTACAATTGCAGGATAGAAGACCACTTTGCTAGTGAGTGTAGAAAGCTAAAGGAGAACAAGGTTTTTGTAGGAGGAGCATGGAGCGATAGTGAAGAAGGCAACGAACCTAAAAACGACACAACATGTCTCATGGCAATTGACTCTCAAGAGGTGTGTCTTAAATGTGATATACTACCAGACAATTGGATTATGGATAGTGGTCTCACTAAGCACGTGACCGGGAATGGAAGATTGTTTACTTTATACAAGGCGTATGATGGTGGACATGTCACATTTGGGAGCAACCTAAAGGGCAAAGTCGTCGATGGAGGTAATATTAGTCATGACTCCATTACAATTACCAATGTTGAGCATGTTAGTGGTCTAGCTTTTAACTTGATTAGTGTAGGTCAACTATGTGATGATGATTGCGTAGTTAGCTTTACTAAAGTAGATTGTACTATTAGTAAAAATGATAAAATTCTAGCTAAAGGACATAGAAGAAATAGATTATATACTTGCAAAATGGGAGATAACTCCAAACAACAAATTTGTCTTACATCCGTGAAGAATAACTCAACGCTTTGGCATAGGAGGTTAGGTCACGCCAAAATGAGGTTAGTTTAAAACATAGCTTCCAAAAAGCTAGTAAGGAACCTACCAAAGTTGAGCTTTGAAAGAAACTTTTATGATGCATGTGGTTTAGGGAGTCAAGGTAATGCAAACAATAGGACTAGGAATGAAATGTCAACTAGTAGGGTTTTAGAGTTGTTTGACTTAGATTTGTTTGTTCCATCTCTAATTCAAAGTTACGGAGGCAACTTCTACACTTTAATGATTGTTGACGATCACTCAAACTACACTTGGGGTGTGTTTGTAGAGTCTAAGGATGATGTCTTAGAGAAGAGACCACTGCAGGCTCATCAAATATATATCTACGATATCTCTCTATCTCCTCAACATAGAGCACTTCTAGATTAATATCTAGCTGTGAACTGCATAGACCTTGTCACAACCTTTCTTCACGAGAAGCTCAGCCCTCTACAAACGCACGTAGACCTGTATAATGTCACACACTGATAACCAACACACCTTAGGAGAATCCTGTATGCTGCACTCTTCTCTTGACACGTCTGCGCGAATATATTCTATCTCAGTAACTCTACGAAGACCTGAGGTTCACAGAGATTACGCCGATGATTACACACACATTTTCAGTATTTCACAGACACTCTCTCTAGCACCACAACCACAATACAGCCTTCTATGAAAAACACCAATACTCAATCTTCATGCGTAAATCAGCTTTCAATTGCATACTACCATAATGCCATACTGCGTACTTGATCCAAACAGTACATTTACGAACATTAGAGTTTGACAATACACATCTGGGAGCTTCTCCTATGACTGCGTCTCACACACGGACACAACCAATGCACACATATCATATCTATAAACATTGTCGGCAGCCATATTCACAAGTCTCCAATCGAGTAAGATTGTTAAAAGAACACGTCGCAAGTTAAGAAATATGAGTCGTGCTTTGTTAGACGAGCAATCCATTGCATAAAAGTTTTGGTGTCATGCATTAGATACGACAACTTACATTTTTAATAGGGTTTATATTAGGAAATTCATTAATAAAACATCCTACAAAATCCTTAGAAATAGAAAGCCTTCATTAGAGAGTACTTTAGGGTATTTGGTTGTAAAGTATTTATACTTAACACTAAAGTACATCTCACCGAGTTCGACCCAAAGTCGTACGAAGGCGTGTTTTTAGGATACTCTCAAACTAGCAAAGCAAACATAGTGCTTAACGAGGAAATAATGAGAATTGAGGAATCTCTCAATGTTACCTTCGATGAGAGTTTGCCTGAGCCTAAGTCATCCTCTTCAATAGAAGATGATTGGATCATTGAACTGTAGTTCAAAATCCGGTTAGATCTCTGTCATTAGAAGCTAATGCCTTAGAGCCGGGTTATCCTAAGTGTTTAAAAGAAGCTAAAGGTCACCCAATAGAACAAGTAATTGGTGAGTTAAATGAGAGAACACTTAGATCTAAGACAAAACAAGCTTATGATTTTTGCATGACATTTTCCAAAGTTTAAATTACACGAGTCTAGTTAAAATTGTTCATGGTTGACATGCACCATAGGATATTTATTTGAGTGAGTAAGGGGTCAAAAGTAACAATGAAATTTAGAGGTCGTTTGCATACCCTTTTAGAGATAATTGTGCTCTTAGAGCTTATATGTTTATGTGCTAGGACTTATGTGAAAGGCATGGAAGTTAAGCAACATTAGAAAAAAAACAATTTATTATCAATAGAAAGATCCATAGAGGATCGTTGTTCATATAGTTGTTCTTCTTTATTGATTTGTTTAGTTTCCGCCTAAACATTTGCTAGAGTCTCTCACGTATGTGCTTGTGATTACATAAGTGCTATACAACCACAAAGGCTAGAAGATCTATCTAGTACCAGATCCTAACAATTTAAATATGTTAAATCGACCTATTTACAACATTGCATACTATATTCCCCATGATAGACATGAAAGATCAAACAGACAAATTCATTGACAAAATCACCTTGGATCACAACTCACCCTTGTGTTGAAAATGTTGTATTTGTGCCAACTTGTTCATTTTATGTGATGATTGCATGCTATGTGTATCAGGGTAGAAAAGAAAAGAAATGAACTTTATGCAAGCATACAAACTACTCACGTAGTTGAAGAGAATTCTTTTGAAATAGAACTCGGTATGGTATTGCATAACATACTAAAATACACAAAGAATAAACATGATAATATAGTTTTCTCATCCGAGAAACTATGAAATTAATTCACCATACACTATGATAATTAATATTATCAATGTTGACACAACACATCAATCATAAATCCGAAATATTATACTTAGCAACACTTTGCTATTGTAGAATGGATTATGTGTCCAATATGTGTAAATTATCCAAAAAGGTTTAAAGTACACATTGAAGTAGATTTGATAACTTGGACCACTCATCCGATATCCTAAGTATTTTCCTTGTAATGTAATGAAAATAAAGTTATCAATTTTGAAAATCCAAAATGGTGATTAAGGATCTCTACACAACACACTACAATAGAAGTATCATGCATGGGCAAACTTTGGCGCATGCATGCATATTTATAGGAACTAGCTTATGTAACTAAATCATCCAATTTCAATTTAAACAAAAAATACCCAAACATGACCTTATATTCAACAAAGTATCATTAGATTCTCAACTTAAAACTTATAATCACCAAGGCATAATGTTCTTCCTAATATCATACAATGATCTTTACAAAATCATTTCTACCACAACCCACAGAATCAAAGTACACAACTAAGGCTCTATGTCATTACCTAACCTCTCACAATTCTACAATTATAAAAGCACCATGCACTAGCTCATAAGACACAATACAAACTCAATAAAATTTTCGGCTAAAAACAAAAACTAAACAAGAATCATGAGCGAGTTTGGAGATTCATCATTTCACAACAACACCGAGAGAAGAATGATGGCACCCGAGGAAGAGGATTATTATCCTTGGGATCAACTTAAGAGTAGCAATGTAGATATTTGTAGGGCATTTCTTAAGTTGTGCATGGTTGAAGACCTTATATGGGACAAGATATCTCGCAAGCTTAAAGAACCTTTTCGTAACACTCATGTTGATGAGTGTGTGTGTTGTCAAGTACAACACATTACAGAAGAGAATGTGCATGCTCTTTGCAAGGAAATGCGAGAGATACATGAATCCATTAACAACGAGCTAAAGGTATTAACCGCGGTTGTTTAGGACATTGCTAAAGTCTTTCTTCAAGATAAAATTAAGAATGAATTGAAAAAGACAATCAACCTAGCAATTGTTTCTTTGGAAGAAGTCAAGCCTTGCAAGAATAAAAGTAGTCTAGGCTTTATAGATAGCCTTGTATAAGTTATAGCTAGAAGATGTGTAATATATGTTGTGTGTTGCATGTTTTATGTGAAATAAAATGCTTGAATGCTTCTTGGTTAATATTGCTTTGCTTCAACATATATCTTAACAACATAATGGGATGAAATTATGATTGTCCAAGCATGCTCAACAAAAAGTAATTGGAATTGTGAATAACTATACATATAAAATGCAAAAATATGAATATGCATGTATGCAACAGTGTACAAAGTCACAATAATCCACATTTGTACTCATCCATGTTTCCAAGATTCTAAATGATAAGCTAACCCATGTTGGACTTATACATGTGTATATGTTTGTTTATTGTGTTGTATGGTGTTAGCTTGTTGCTAGATGTAGCCAAGAACACCTCGAAGGTAATGCTCTTGACCCATGGATCCCCGCCTTGGAACAAGGGGGAGAAACGATCTAGGGGGAGCAAGTGGATTGATATCTATTCTTTCTTCTACAACGATATCAACCTTCCAATGAAAGACCAAGATCTCACCTTTTTGATTTGACGAAAGGGGGAGAAGGAAAGCAAAGCATAGATGCGTATTGATCGGGGGAGTAACGATAGTATAACTAGCAGTTACGGAAGCAAAGAGCTATATCATACACGGGAGTAGACAAGATATGTAAGGCTTATAAGGTGAAGACAATGTTCAAGCTTCACCAAATTACAAGGCCAAGATCAAGACGCAAACTTCATCAACGGCGGTCTTCATCTTCTTTACATTTGTAATTTTATTTGCTTTTCAAAATTTTGTTTGTCATCATCAAAAAGGGGGAGGGGATTGTTGGTATGACATTGACTATGATCTCCTTTATGTTTTAACGATGACAAATAAACGTTCGCAAAATGTAAAATCACAAACGATAGCCAAAATCCATAAAACCGGATTTACCTATCCGGTGCGCTGGGCACACGTCAACGCGTGGGCAGCGCACCACTGGCAAAATCCGATCTTACGGATTTTGCAACATCGACTTTCCTCTTACCCGACACATGCGGAAACTTCAATAAAGGTATGTATATGATATTTGAGCATTTAGGAAAACTCCAAATGAGATTTTGACATAGAGAGGAGCAAAAACAAATCCTCCTGTTTTTCAACAAAACCCCAACTCAAATACTTTATCAAACGCCTCTAGCCAAGGCCAAAACTTCTTTCTAAACCTAGTATGATCATGTTTTCAACATACCATTAAATGAAAGTATTCATTTGACCTTAATCCGGATTTACGTTGTTCCTAATCACGTAACGGGTTTTACTCCCTTATTAGTCAAACTAAGTAAAAGGTCACTTTGCGTAAACGCATCCTTTCCCGTTATGGGATATGCTTTTCTTGAGATGCAAAGCACTTAGTTTGTTTGCATCAAGATAATTAGTAATCAAATCCATTGTTGATTATCATGGATTAAAGTCTAAATGACTAATTGAGTTTGTGGTATTTAGAGGTTAATCATGCTTTGAGTTTTCTCACCTCCTTACCTATAAATGTTTTACAAACTTCCATGTATTCCACACATGTACAAGATGACTTATAAACTCCCACACTCCTTCTACATTGATGACATCAAATAACGTCTATTTTATAACATCATTTATCCCAGCTAAATAGCTCATTCTATATTATTTTATGCATGAATTGGTACTTAATTGCTTATATTTGTTATTTGTAGTAAATATCAAGCAATTGGTGAAGTTTAACTAAAAGGCGCGCATTTTGGAGCTTAAACGGAGAAATCAAGAATCTGCTGTTCTGACATCTAATACTCCATATCCATCACGGAAGATACGGCGTATATGCGCCTGAACTTCACAAAGAAACCACGAAGATATAAAGACTAATTCGCCGTATCCATGAAGACTCATATGCCGTATCTACTTGCGGTTAATGAAAGATTCTTAAAGATATTTATCGTGGTCCCCACTCCAAGAAAACTCTAATACGCCGTATTGACTACTTCCAATACGGCGTATTGACTTAATTCCAGAGGCTATAAATACCAAGCCCTAAATACGAATTTAGTGTGCAATTTTTATACCGAAGACTGAGAGAAAGGCAGTAACCACCAAGTTCGACTTTTAGAAGAAAAGAGAAGCCACGAAGGTCTCGCAACGCTATTCAATCCATAGGAAAACCCTTGTAAATTTTTATACTCTAAATACATGTTCGGTTTTTGGTATTATTCATTAACTTGGTTAGGTTACCTTAATCGTTCGTCTATGACATTTGTATTCGTTATAATGGTTATTGTCTAATACCTTTAGGTATTAACCATGTTTATGATAACTTAACGTTTGGTTTATGTTTAAGGAAGAGCTTATGCTTTGGGAGGAAGAGATGCTAGCCCGGACCCTAACATCATCACGGGTACGTTTCTTCTCTACGACCGTTATGCTAAGATTTTGTTTGATACTGGTGCGGATAGGAGCTTTGTATCTAATACCTTTAGTGCATTGATTAACATTACCCCCACCACATTAGAAAATCATTATGACGTAGAATTAGCCAATGGAAAAATATCATAGGATTTAACACCATAATTCGAGGGTGCACTCTAAACTTCATGAATCATCCTTTCAACATTGACTTGATGCATATCCCACTAGGTAGTTTTGACGTCATTATTGGAATGGATTGGTTGACAAAGTATCATGGAGTGATCATCTGTGACGAGAAGATTGTACGTGTTCCTTTCGATAGGGAGATGTTAATCTTTCAAGGAAATGGAAACAACCAAAGGGAAGAATCCCCGACTAAATATCATTTCGTGCACTAAGGCACAAGAGTATTTGTCAAATGGATGTGATG
Organism: Tanacetum coccineum; assembly: GCA_026074375.1. Lineage (NCBI taxonomy): Eukaryota > Viridiplantae > Streptophyta > Magnoliopsida > Asterales > Asteraceae > Tanacetum > Tanacetum coccineum. The sequence continues at coordinate 8,434 of BQNB010134150.1, read as the reverse complement.
TATTTTTGGCACACGTTACCACGAAGGAAGCCAAAGACAAGTCGGAGGGGAAGCGTGACTTGAGGATGTGCCAATTGTCAAAGACTTTCCTGAAGTTTTTCCTAAAGACTTTCCGGGTATTCCACCAGCTCAACAAGTAGAGTTCCAAATTGATTTGGTCTTAGGTGCTGCACCTGTAGCACGGACGCCTTATCGGTTGGCACCATCCGAAATGAAAGAACTGGCTAAACAACTTCAAGAACTATCCGACAAGGGATTTATAAGACCCAACTCTTCACCCTGGGGAGCCCCGGTCTTTTTCGTCAAGAAGAAAGACAGATCGTTTCGCATGTGCATCGATTATCGTAAACTGAACAAGTTAACGGTAAAGAACTGTTACCTACTTCCTAGAATTGATGACTTGTTCGATCAACTTCAAGGGTCGAGTGTCTACTCGAAAATTGACTTACGATCAGGTTACCATCAGTTGAGAGTTCGCGAAGAAGACATTCCCAAGACCGCGTTTAGGACGCGTTATGGGCATTATGAATTTCAAGTAATGCCGTTTGGTTTGACAAACGCACTGGCGGTATTTATGGACCTCATGAACCGGTTGTGCAAACCTTATTTGGATAAGTTTGTGATTGTCTTTATCGACGATATACTAATTTATTCAAAGAACAAGGAAGAGCATGAAGAACATCTCAAATTAATTTTGGAGTTGCTTAGGAAAGAGGAGTTGTACGCAAAATTTTCCAAGTGTGAATTTTGGATTCCAAAATTACAGTTTCTCGGACACGTAATTGATAGCAAAGGCATTCACGTAGACACAACAAAGATCGAGTCGATTAAAGATTGGGCATCTCCTAAGAGCCTAACAGAGATCCGCCAATTTTTAGGACTCGCTGGTTATTGCAGAAGATTAATTGAAGGTTTTTCTAAGATCGCAAACCCAATGACTAAGCTGACTTAGAAGAGTGTGAAGTTTGACTGGAGGGAAAAGGAGGAAGCTGCATTTCAATTAATTAAGCAGAAGCTATGTAGCACACCTATTCTGGCCTTGCCTAAAGGATCAGAAAACTTTATTGTTATTGCGACGCTTCGCATAAAGGATTGGGTGCTGTGCTTATGCAGAACAAGAAAGTTATAGCCTATGCTTCTCGACAACTAAAGATCCATGAGAAAAACTACACAAATCATGATCTAGAACTTGGAGCTGTGGTGTTTGCTCTTAAGATGTGGAGCCATTACATATACGGGACAAGGTGCACTGTATTTACTGACCACAAGAGTTTACAACATATCCTCGATAAAAAAGAGTTGAACATGAGGCAACGACGATGGTTGGAGCTTCTTAGTGATTACGATTGTAACATCCGCTACCACCCAGGAAAGGCGAACATAGTCGCTGATGCTCTGAGCAGGAAAGAACGGTCTAAACCATTAAGAATTCTAGCATTGGTTATGAAAATAGGCTTGAACCTCCATAAGAAAATCCTAGAAGTTTAGACCAAAGCATTGAAGTCAGAAAACCTCAGTGCTGAAGACGTTGGAGGCATGATTAGAAAAGACCTCCCAAAGGAAAAGTTGGAACCCCGTGCTGATGGAACTCTATGCTTGAACAACAGGAGTTGGGTACCATGCTTTGGTGAATTAAGGACTCTGATCATGCACGAGTCTCATAAGTCGAAATATTCCATTCATTCGGGTTCCGACAAAATGTACCAAGACTTGAAGCAGCTGTATTGGTGGCCAAACATGAAGGCGAATATTGCCACTTATGTTAGCAAGTGTCTGACTTTTTCTAAAGTTAAGGCAGAACATCAAAAACCTTCTGGTTTACTAGTCCAATCGGAAATTCCAGAGTAGAAATGGGAGAAAATCACCATGGATTTCGTTACTAAACTCCCTAAGGCAGTAAACGGTTATGACACCATTTAGGTGATCGTAGATCGTCTTACAAAATCTGCTCACTTCCTACCAATGAGGGAAAATGATCCCATGGAGAAGTTAATGAAGCTTTACATGAATGAAGTAGTCACCTGACATGGTGTGCCGATTTCTATTATCTCCGATCGTGATGGTAGATTTACTTCGCTATTTTGGCAAGCACTCCATAAGGCTTTGGGAACCCGATTGGACATGAGTACGGCTTATCATCCTAAAACTGACGGTCAAAGTGAAAGGACTATCCAAACTTTGGAAGACATGTTACGCGCTTGCATGTTAGACTTTAGAAAGAATTAGGATAGACATTTACCGTTAGTAGAATTCTCTTACAACAACAGTTACCATACCAGCATAAAGGCTGCACCATTCGAGGTACTGTATGGGCGAAAGTGTCGATCACCCATATGTTAGGAAGAAGTTGGAGATGCTCAGCTTACTGGTCCCACAATAATTCATGAAACCACCAAGAAGATCATCTAAATCAAAATCAAAATCCAAGCCGCTCGTGACCGACAAAAGAGCTATGCAAACATTAGACATAAACCAATGGTATTTCAAGTTGGTGACAAGGTAATGTTAAAAGTTTCACATTGGAAAGGAGTTGTGCGTTTTGGCAAATGGGGGAAGTTAAACCCTAGGTATGTCGGTCCTTTCAAGGTGATCAAGAGAGTCAGAACGGTTGCCTATAAACTCGAGCTACCACAACAATTAAGCCGAGTTCATAACACGTTTCACGTGTCAAATCTGAAGAAGTGTCTGTCCGATGAATCACTTGTGATTCCGTTGGAAGAACTACGTGTTGATGACAAGCTCCACTTTGTGGAAGAGCCGGTAGAAGTCATGGACCGTGAAATCAAACAATTGAAGAAAAGTCGCATTCCCATCATTAAGGTTAGATGGAACTCTAAACGAGGTCCTGAGTTTACCTGGGAACGTGAGGACCAATTCAAGCAAAAGTATCCACATCTCTTCACCAAGACCGCACCGTCGTCAAGTGCCGCGTCGTAAGCCTTGAGGACAAGGCTCGTTTAACGGGGGGAGACTATAACACCCCGTGTTTTTCAGGTCATATTACGATCCCAATTATTTCATTTTCCTTTTTATTTATTGGGTTTGTGTGTTTACTTCCATTTAAACCACACTAGTTAAATCGCGTAGGCATAAAAATTCAACGTTTAGCTAAAGACGTAACCTAAACTCATTAAGACCTTACTTGACCCCTTCGTATTCGTCATTTAATTTATTTTTCACGACAAGAAAGTTACTTGGTTGCATTCATTTTATTTCATCAAAGTAAAAACTCCTTAAGCCAAACTACACCAAAGTTTTTACTTCTATAAACTAGGAAACTAAATAAAACTAGGATAAAAACCCATATACTCCTACAATCTAGCAAACAAAACGTGTATTCCCTTGTTTAAATTCCCTCAAACTGTATGATGTAAATGAGTTCCCCTACATTATAGCTATAAGTCTCGTACATAATTGTTTCCAATTCCTAAAAACCAAAATTATTCGGCTGGATAAAAGCTCAAGTATCTCTTCCAAATTTAACCCTTTTATCCAATATGTAAAAGCCCAAAGCCCTTTCTCCTAAACCCACACATACTCGTGATATATTGACTGCCCCTTTTCTTGGTTTTGCTCCCACGTCTCAAACAGTAATCACCTTTTTATCCATGTACATTGACCATGCTTAAATCCAAGAAATTCCTTGCCTCATTCGGGTTAACATGTAAACGTGACTTCAAGATGGAGCACTATGCATGCATTACTTGGTGACTATAAGAAGACCATGCATACTTCTTTGATACCACAATAGCAACTCAAACTAAGGAGCCTCACATCCTCTCACTTTGGTTTATTGGTTTCGACTCATACACAAACCACAAACAAACCCACGCCATTTTGCACCACCATCATACACAAAACCCTAACCCTAACTCACACCTTTTCGATCGACAATCAAGAAAGCAGAAGTAGGAGTCTTGGTGCTTAAGTGTTAGGCAAGAAGAGAGTAAGAATTCATGGTTAGGCAGTGGATTTGCGAAGTGGGTTGAGTCGTAGGGTATTGAAAACAGAAAATTAGGGTTTTCGGTTGGTTCAAGTTGAGGCCACGTCTTTCTCCAAGATCATTGTAAGTCCTATATTTGTGTAATTTCCATTCATCTATATGCATTCTTGTCACCTAGAGTTAATGTGCTTAAGTAACTTATGTTTTTAAAACAATTATGAACACGACACACCAAGTCATTATCACCATTTTACAAGAGATAAAAACCGAAACATGTGCCATCTTTTTGTCATTACTGAGTCACGCATAAGAAGCTTATTTGCTAACTTATATCTGGTTGTAACCCTTGGTCTCATGTGTTAGTAAGCCGTGTACTAGACCCCTTTAAAACCAAACATGTACTTGTTTAGGGTTAGACGAATTCCAAGTTAGAAACAAAACACTTTGGTCTAGCCTTTTGATATATGTCGAAATAACAGAAAACCTCATAAGGCTTGGTTGAGTGAGTAACAATTTGGAACCTAGCTACGAGAAGTTTTAGGCTTATAAAAATTGACATCTTGTAGTTTAGGTTATGGGTTAGAATAACAAAATAACATATATATTGACTTATTATAAAACAACATGTCTGGTATGATAAGTTTGTACAAAACGCAGCCCACACCCGTGACTTTAAGCACTCCATTCGACCTTTAAAGGTAGAGTACATGAAGTCGAACCTTGTTATTTCGAAAATAGGATAAGTAGTAATTTGTTTTGCCCCTAGAATCACTGATTTTTATTAAGTAGCGACAAGGTTAGAAGGTTCTTAAGTTACGCACCTGAAAGTGCCATTCTTTTCATTATTTCAAAAACAACCAGCATAACGTTTTGCTTGAATTATTGTGACGTTTTTACTAAATGAAATAATGAGCCAAGTAATGTTACATAAACCTTGAAGTGCCATCTTTAATTAGGAATAAAAACCACTCCTTTTCATTTAATAACCAAACCGTGATTTGCATATTAAAAGGGGTGCTCGTCACTGGTATCGACAATTTGTCAAACACCTAGTGTGCATGCAGCCATGACTGCATGCGTGTGCACCAACCTTAGGCCTCTCTTTTGACCCTCTTAACGACCCCAACCCACTAAACCAATAAAAGGTGAGCGTAGACCAACTGACCTAGTTTACCAATGTGTCTTTGTTTTGTCCTAACATTAAGTATCGAGGTCACAATCTGATCCCAAAACTCTGACCATGAAATTGATGCATGCTGAAATAACCCTGTATTTTTCTAAGTGTAAAACTGTCCTAGTGGCACGCGTATGTTTAGTCCTATTTTTAACTCGTTAAACGACCTTTTTGGACATGACTTATTTAATGAAAGTTGTAGACTGCATGGTCAAGTTTTCAAATATATTTTTAGTTATCATTATCGTTAACTAACGAATTCGTAATTACATTGTAAAACTCCAAGACGTCAAATATTAAAACTTGATAATAAATACGCTTAACTCAATTAGTAATCGTCATTGTTTCGTCTAATTAATTGACGCACTTAGAGACTAAACCAAGGGCTGACCTAAACTAATATTTTAAAGTATAGGCGACCTAGTTTCCAAAAAGTCCAAAGTCGTAAATTGCGTACTTATATTTTGACCACGTTGACCCAATAAAAGTCAACCATTTTAATACGAGAAACTGTTTTTCAAACGTCATTATTTTAAATAAAGTTCAAGCACACACTAGGAACGAGATTGCAAGTATTTAGATTATTATTTTTCCGTTTAGTGAATATGTATTATTTATTCATAGGTTGCGGATAAAGTCTTTTGCATCGTTTTTCGTGCCACTACCTTGCTGCTACGTTATCATTACTTGATGTGAGTTTATAGTCCCCACTTTTATACTTTTCAATCATTTATCAAATCTCGGGGATGAGATCATGTTTGTTTTACAAAATGGATGCAAGTACATTTTAATTCAAATATTACGAGTTTGCCTAAGTAGCTATAACCCACTATGCCCATCATCATGAACTGTCAATTGCATAGATGTAATTGTTAATTGCATTATGTGAGCGCGAATGTTATGAATAGATCTATTTGGGATTAACATCCCCGTTCGGGCAAGTAGCACTTGCTAGTTTACCGGTTGGCCGGAAACGACGAATGTATACCATTTGGAATCATAGATGTTACGGGTTGAACATCTACATTGGGCACCATCATTCATGTGTATTTGATATACATACATTGTTTAGCTTCAGTGTCATGAGCTTAGTGCATTTCGTAATACATTTTTGTGATATTGTATTTGTTACTTTATTACAGGGAAATCTTGCTATCCGCTTCATTTAATTTATAAACCTATAAATTCACCAACATTATTGTTGACAGTTTAAACATGTTTTCTCAGGTCAATAAGGTGCAAGTCATGGATACATTGGATGGTCGTCTTTTGAAGTCATATTATCATAAAGATTTACATGCATTACATTTTGGGATATTATTATGTTGGGAAATCTTTACTTTTCCAAGTTAAACAAGTTAAGCCTATGAGCTTTTGTAACGAACCATTTATCAAATCCAATGTATCAGATTTTAAATGACTCTTATAGAGATCGTTCTCATATCTTGTGCTATTGATCTATGAAGTAATACCCCCAGAACATCATATTCTGTTGTGGCCCATTTTGGGGGTGTTACAGTTAACACATCGTATCAAAAGGGCAACTGATCTTCTTGGAATAATACATACTGGTGTGTGTGGTCCACTTAGACATGTGTCAAGACAAGGTGCTAGCTACTTCATTACCTTTACGGATGATTATAGTCGTTATGGTTATGTTTATTTACTTAAACATAAACATGAATTCTTTGAAACATTCAAGGTGTTTAAAAATAAAGTGGAAAATCAACTCGGAAAGACTATAAAGGCACTTCGATCAGATCGAGGAGGTGAATATATTAGTCAAGAGTTTAAAGATTATCTGAAAGCTTGTGGAATTGTTCAACAGCTTACACCTCCATATACACTACAGTTTCATGTAAAGGATTATCTTGCCAATCAACTTCAATACCTGGTGAATCATTCTCAGGCCAATCCCAACCAAAATGCTCACATGACTTTCCACTTATACTAGCATCGTCATCTGTGTCATAAATAAAACCATAAAAGTCATCTAGACTATCTTTTTCCTGGCTTAGCTTCTCTAAGATGTTATCCAGTGTGGAATTAAACTTTTCAAGAGCCTCTTCTTCAGTATCTTCTTCCTGGCTAAGCTTCTCTCTTAGTTTCTTAGTACCAGACTCTAACTCCACGTTAATGTTTCCTAATACCTTGATTTCATCATCACGTTTAACCATCTAGTTAAACTTTTCAAGAGCCTCTTCTTGACTAAATTTTTCCTGGCTTAGCTTCTCTATCACTTTGTGAATTCTAGATTGTAATTCAAGGTTAATTTCTCCTAATACCTTGATTTTATCATAATGTTTAAGCATTTTAAAATTTATAGATGATAGTAAATTGTATCTTTTGATATGTAATGAAATGGATTGGGTGATTTGTTTTGGTGATACTTGCAATGTTTACTTATAGAGGCGGGAAAATTACCCAGCAAAGTAAAAGGGACACTTTAGGGTTCAGGGACGAAACTTGTAGTTAAGATTATCAAATTTTTTGAAATCTTGAATAAATGTGAAACTTTCTATATGTTGAGGTACCAACCGTGGAATTGATTGTTGAATGTATGTAAGGGTTCAAGCGTGTTATGTTATCATAACCCAAACACCCCCATTTAAGGGTTTTTCTAAGGGACCAACAGTGTAAATTACCAAATGGAAAAAAGGCGAGATATTTACATATTTGAACTAGCAGTTCAGGGAATAATAATGTAAATACATCTATAAGTTCAAGGACTACAGATGCAATAAATAAAACTAACATATTGACGGGTACAACTTTCATTTGGGTGCGATTGCAGGATACAATTGTTTGACATAAACACTGACACACAAAAATTAAACAAAAACCAACGCCTATTCGTGTAACACACACAAACATAAACCTTAATTTTAAACAAAATACTAAAATCTAATTGCTTGATTATACCCAATAATCGTAATTCTTTACAAATGGATGCAACTGGTGGTAGTGGAAGCAACTCTCCTGTTTGGCCGATTGTTGGTATACCCAATAACCAATCCATGTTTAATTGTCTTTTTTATGCATTGTTCTTATGAGAGGGTCTATTATTGATTTCAGTTTTATTAATCTTTATAAATGACAATGTCGCCGTGGATATGAACGGCGTGATGGATAACCTAGAAGATAGGATATCGAACCTAGGAAGGGTCTTTACCTATCTAAAAATTAAGAAGATGCTTGAAAGAAAGGAAAACAAACCGAACAAGTGTAACAATTAATCTGATGTATCTTGTGGAATAAATAGCTTGATTTATTCATGAAGTAGTAGTAATTGTTTCTTTATCGCCCCCAAAAGTGGA
>BQNB010134149.1:2934-18354 GCA_026074375.1 Tanacetum coccineum | reverse complement strand
TCATACATTTTAATCCATAATGGAATCTTATCTGGTTCAGCCTTTTTAAAGTCAACATCAGGACTCCATTTTTGGACCAGACGGAACCAGGGGGTGTCCCGGGGGGTCCCGGGACCCCCATGGAATTTTGCGACGTAGTGTTAAATATTGTAAAATTTTGCGGCGTAGTGTTAAATTTTGTTAAATTTTTCCTAAGTGCACCTGGTCCCAAAAATTTGTCTTTCTCATTTCGTATAAATTTTCGTAAATGCACCTGGTCCGATTGTCTCCTGGTTCCGTCCCTAACCAGCAAAGGTCTTGTACCAACCATCCAAGGGCTACTTTCTAGCACAAACTTCATACCATACTCATGTCTAAACTTGAAATAGAACACATCATTACTGGTGTTATAAATCTCAGCCAACCCAAACTTACTCCACATTCTTATTAGATTATACTTAAGCTCATGATAAGACATTTTCATACCCACAAATAGTAAGGTTCCACTTTTCACTCCCTAATTTCACTAAATCCTCCTCAAATATTACAACATCAGTTCCATCAGAGCTAGCAATTTTTATCTATCAGATTCTCCTTACTATCAAGTACATTAGCATAACTAAGCTTCTTAGGGGCAGCCTTATCAGTGACATCAATAACAGATTCAGGTACAGGATGTTCAACACTTACATTGGGAGTTTTGCAGCTAAATTCATGACTCATCAGTACCTCATCCTGCTTCCCATTCATACTATCATTCTCGCCTTCCTTATCAATCCCCTCCTTAACAACTTCTTCCTTGCCTTCATCAGTTTGAACCCTTTCCACATCACTGGCATCATTATCTTCCCCCTTTCCATCATCATTCTTACATTTATTCAGATCACAAATAGTATCCTCAAACTTGCTAGGCACATGTTTCTTCCTTCTAGACGTTCTCTTCTTATTCGACATGGTTCCCACTCAATTCTCTATCATAATTAATTAGAACAATACGAAACAAATCTATACACAAAACAGAGTAGAGACTCCAAAACTGAGATTTGGCGCCAAAATTCAAAAACTAGGGTTTTGAATTACGCACTCAAAAACGTTGAAATTAACCTCAAAATGTGCAGAAAGAAACGCTGAATCTAACGCACTGATTGGATTTGAAAACGGTTTAGGAATTAGCAGGAAAATGAAGGTTTTAGTGTTTTATCAATGGTGGATTAAAGTTGGGAAGTTAGTTAGAGGAGAGAGAATTTAGTCGAAGAATATTCATTCTGTAGCGTCCTAAATTGCTAGAGAGATTTGCTCAAATGCCCCAAAAATATACTTCACGTGGCAAAGCAAAGAAACATTTCAAATTCTTAATTTTAAGGTAAACTCAACATTTAAAATATGATACAATATTTTTTCATTTCAACCTTTAGTAGAATGCAATATTTAATCATTTTTGAAAACATATTTGTGTGGTTAGTCCATGTTTTCTATTAGCCATTTTGATTTTGATCCTTTTTTTTATAATGATTAATTAAACTAGTATGTATTTGAGGATGTTTTATGTTTGTGGTGTAAAATTTACAATAAAAATGAATATCAAATGTACAGCGTCGATATTTTTATAATCACGCTATCTGAAAGGACTACGATTATTATTATTTATCTAATGAGTCAATTATTTTTTATGTATTACATTTGTCTATGGTTATTGATTTGTCCTTTTTTGTCATTTTACATCTTGTAATTAGAGTTAACAGCTACGTTTTCAAACATTTCTATTGAAAAAAAAATACAGCTTATAGCTCATGTTAACAGCTTTAAGCTATTTTTGCCAAACATACCCATACAATTAAAGCATGAAAGGTCATACAACAAAATGGTAATAAACCTTTCTTTTTTTAATTTATAAAAAATGCTATTTTTGATAGATCTTACATATACAGCCAAAGCATGAAAGATAAATAATTAAACTGCAATAACTTTTTTTTATAAAATAAAATACTAATAAATCTCTCTAAATTATCCGTTATATGTCTATGTAGTGTACCCGAGCGAAGTACGAGTATTGCACTTGTTTTACTTGTTGTAGGTCAGGTAGGAAGTTTATAAGAACTCTAAGTTTTAATTTTATACTAACAAGAATAATAGTTCTTTTATCATAGTTATTGTTAGTATATTTATTAAGGGTAAATATTAGAGGTGGCAAAATAGATGTGTTGAGTTGGGTTGGGTTGGGTTGGGTTGGGTCATGGGTTTAGATGGGTTCGGGTCTAGATGGGTCTTCTAGAAACATGTAGATGGGTTTGGGTCTAGATGGGTCGGGTCAAGATGGGTTAGTTTCGGGTCTAGATGTGTTTAGTAACTTAATTTTTTTTACGCTTGTTGTCCTTCTTCGTGCGATTTCGACCGTTTTCGACCGTGTTAGACCGATTTCGACCGTGTTCAACCGACTTCGACCGACTTTGATCGTTTTCGACCGTTTTCGATCGATTTCGACCGTGTTTGACCGTTCTCGTTCGTTTTAGACCGTTCTCGTCCGTTTTCGATAGATTTCGACCGATTTTGACCAATTTTGTACTATTTCATATGTCGTCATACGCTTTTATATTTTATAAAAAGTACTAGAACGTATAAAAATGGATAAACATGTGAAAAAGTTCAAAAACGTATTTAAGCGTACAAAAACGTAGAAAAACGTACACAACGAACGAAAACTAAGAAAATCAAAAGAAAACGTACAAAAGGTAAGAAAACGTAAGACAATGGACAAAAACGGTCGCAGACGTACGAAAACAAATGAAATCAGTTAAAATCGGTCGAACTCGGTCGATAAGGGACGAAATCGGTCAAAAACGTTTGAAATCGGACGAGATAGGTCGAAATCAATCAAACACGGTCGAAATCGCTCGAAAACGAACGAAAACGGTCAAAATCAGTCGAAATCGCTCGAAAACGGTTGAAATCGGTCAAAAAAACAGACGAAAACGGTCGATAACAGACGAAATCTGTCGAAATTGGTCCAAATCAGTCAAAATCTGTTGAAAACGGCCGTAATCGGTCAAAATCGGTCGAAGCGTATAAAAACGTTAAAACGAACGAAAAATGTTGTACCCAACAAGACCCATATATAAATATTAAGGGAGACCTAACTAGACTCATCCCTTAAAAATATTTACCCAACTAGACCCATCTATAATATTAAGGGAAAAATGTTAAACCCATCTATAAATTTAAGAGAGACTCATCTGGACCATCCTTTAAAAATATTTAACCAACTAGACCTAACTTTAACCGATGGGTCTAAATTTGCCACCTATAGGTATTATAAAACGTGTGTAGATGATGTTGTATAGAGAAGTGGGGTGATTTGGGAAAGCAAGGAGGAAAAACATGGAAAACATTTTTCTGAAATCATGTTTTAACTTAGAAAAGTAGATTTTCTATTTTCAGGAAAAGAATCCAAGAAAAATGTGGATTTGAACATGTTTTCAGTTTTTCTATGTTTCTAAGCAAACGAGGTTTATCACCCACGCACTGCCGCGGAGCGCGCATGACTATTTTTGCAACGGACCGATAACGCCAGGTACTATTTTTCAGCGATTGGGATTCACCTTGCAACGAACCGATAACCCTAAAGACTATTTCCGTAAACATTTTAAAATATATATTAAACTTTAACATTTTTTATAAAATCGTACGCATGTCAGAACCATTGCAATATTGCCTCGTTTTATTCGCAATTCGATGATTTTTTAGCGAATTTTTTTTTCCGAATGATTCTGAAAATTGAGTTTTAAAAAATATAAAAGAAAAACGCAAATAGGTTAAAGTTCAGGGTGCGTTTTGAAAATATATATTAAAAAACAAAAAATTCGTCGGCAGTCGTGCGTGGGGGAATTTTTTTCCAGCGAAGGGGGCATCGTGCCCTGCTAGCAGCGCGCGTCTATTTTTGCAACGGACCGATAATGGTGCGTTTTGAAAATTGTTTATTTAAATATTAAAGTTCAACAATTTTTACAAAATCGTACGCATGTCGGAAGCATTGTAAATGCAATATTAGGCTCGTTTTGTTCGCAATTCGATGATCTTTTCAGTAACAATTTTTTTGAATGAATAGATAGATATGCTCTCCATATTTCATAAATAAAGTTTGTTATATAAAAAAAGTCGTAAATAGGTTAAAGTTTAGGGTGCGTTTTTAAAATTGTTTTTTTAAACATATATATTAAACTTCAACATTTTTTATAAAATCGTACGCATGTCAGAAGTATTTTGACTCGTTTTGTTCGCAATTCAAAGATCTTTTCAGTGACATATTTTTTTCCGAATGAATCGATAGATATGCGCCCCATATTTGATAAATAAAGTTTGTTATATTAAAAAGTCGTAAATAGGTTAAAGTTCATGGTGTGTTTTGAAAATATATATAAAAAATTTATTTATTTACATTGGAAAGCGTGCATAGTTGGATTTTTTATTCAACTTATTGTTCATCTGGTACTGATTTAATTATAGTTATATAATTTTTTCTGAAAAAAGAAGTTTTTTTTCCTACAATTAAACATGGCCTATTAGTGTTATAAAAGTGTAAACTGCTAACTTTCAAATATTGTCTTGATATGAAACATTGGTATTTTTGTAGTACTTGTTAAGGTAATTAATTACACGTCACCCAACAAAGCCTATCATATCCAAACGATTTTTTTTAAACAAGAAATCAGATGCATATGAGAGTAATAAAATTGGTTGATACATAATTGAAGTAAGGTTGTTATATATGTTTTTTAATAATCTTTTGGGCGACTACTTAATGTATATGTTTTAGCAACTTGTAGAATTGGTATATTTAACCATGTAACAGTACATTGCATAAACTGCTAAAGGGGTGTTCGGGATTGCGTATTGTTTCCGTTTGTCCTTCTGCTTAAAAATAAGCACTTGTAAGCTAACAAGTTAGGTCACCCGCGTTTCGCTGCGGGATGTTTGGCGGCCGGTGTTTTCGGTTGGACGTGTTAGAAGGTATGTTTTTGTAAAAAAAAAAAAAATTAACGGTCGTTAAGCAACGACCGATTTAAAGCACTGTTTTGGTGCATTCTAAAAAAAAAACTTACGGTCGACCGCTAGTGGGGAAAGGGGTATTTTATAAAAAAAATTAAAATGAGAGGGGGTATTTCGTAAATATTTGAGGGGCTATTTCGTAAATAAAAAAAGGAACGGGTCGGGGCGGACTGGGTCGGGTCGACCCGACAATACCGATAACTCAGAAAGTGTGAGTGAATATTTTGAAAAAAAAAAGCAAAAAAACAATTAAATTTTTTTTTTTAAAATGTTCGGACATTCATAAAAAAAACAGACCGATGACTAAAAAAGTGCGAGAGAGTATTTAAAAAAAGAAAACAAAATTTTTTTTTCTAAAAAAAAAAAAAAAAAAAACCGATTGTACCGGGTAGGGTTGAGCCGGCATATTAAATGCACCCCGGTCAACCCGGTGCATTTAATGCACACTAAATGCAAAAGGCCATTTAATGCATGCGAGAGGGTATTCCGAGGGTAAAAAAGGAAAATTTTATTTTAGAAATTTTTTTGGGAAAAAAAGGGAAAAAAAACTGGCGACCGCGCGCCTTGCGGACACCATTAGCGGAGCGCGATGTTTGAGGAAACTTAAAAGTTTTAGCGCGTTATTGGAGGAAGCTTTAAAGTTTTTATTCATAAAAAAACAGACCGATGACTAAAAGAGTGCGAGAGGGTATTCCGAGAAAAAAAAAGGAAAATTTTATTTTAAAATTTTGTTGAGAAAATAAAGTTTACTTTTAAAAACTTTTTGAGAAAAAAAAAGGAAAAAAAAACAGACCGATGGCTCCGACAGTGCGAGAGGGTATTTCGAGAAAAAAAAAAGGAAAATTTTATTTTAAAAATTTTAAAAAAAAAAAAAAAACGGACGATTGAGCGAGCGCGAGGTTTTAGGAAACTTAAAGGTTATTCATAAAAAAACAACCAGATGACTCAAACACGAGAGAGGGTATTCCGAGAAAAAAAAAAGTAAAGTTTTATTTTAAAAAGTTTTTGAGAAAAAAAAAAGTTTAAAAAAAAGGTAAAAAATAAGGTCAATATAAAGAGCAGAAAAATATAACTATATTTGAAGTAAATGGCATTATGGAAAAGTATAACTATACTTGGTATATGTTAGTTACCTATTCTAGAATTGGGAATATTGACGGTATTTGAACTTATTAACCTTTTCGCATCAAGTTGATGAAATTTTAAAGTTCGTTGAATTAATCAGAATGTTTCGTTTCGATGAGAATTTTGTTAACAAAGAAAGTGGAGATAGAGAGGGAGCAAGATATAATGTTGAATAATAGTTAGGACATGTTGCCTGTATATGATTGCTAAGTGTGTTTCTGTTTGGTTGCAGAAAATGCGTGCTATGTTTCCCCGAATTCCAAGCAGCTTGTACGCTCACCTTGTTCTCCTTTCAACAATAAAACCATTCCTGAATACTATCCGTGTCAAAAGCAAGTCAGTTTCGTAAACCCTCCAAAGACCTTCAATCCTGTATCTTGGATTTGGTTTAATGTTTTTTGGAATCTTTATTATCTAGGTGATGCTATGAAACATTTTATGCATTGTTATTTCTAATTCATATTTATGTTCAAGCTTAAACCGGTGATTTTTCACGCTTTTTGTGTTTGCCATCCTTTCTTGGCTAGTTGAACAGAGACACTGGTTTTTTGCCTGTTAAGAGTTCTGCGAATAAGCTTACTAGCAAATGTTAATGTCACTTTTTCCTGTTATAAGTTCTGCGAATGCGCTTACCAGCAAATGTTAATGTTATCTCTGAGTGCACATTTGGTGTCTAATTTAGTTTAAACCGATTCTCATCGGCATGTCAGAGTCGTTACAAGCTTACAAGTATTGATGTATCAGTCTATACAATGTTTTTACAACCCATTTGGTCATTTATCACAATACCGCGTTCAAATTTTTATGTTAAACTAAAAGCACTGTGTCGTAAGGCATGTTTAGTTACTTTTTTATGACATGTCAAAAAGGTAAGGCTCACGCGTGGACAGAATTAAACTGAGAAATCGGGTTGAACCTAACTGACCGGACCAAACATATTCTTGTCCGGTACTTGGTCCACCTTTTTCCTCATTTGCGGATTTTGGTCCTTGGTGAACTGGAAAATGTTTCCATAATGTTTTCTGCATCTGTACCAGCCGTTGCTTGTCCAGTGTCGCATCTTCAAAAACGGTTATGCTGTCAAAGGGACTCCGCCCCTAAAGAGCAGGAAAGTGAACCGATGTCTGCTGTAGATCCTGCACCAAGAAAGTGAACCGATGTTTCCATAACTTATGACGGGTCGTCTACTGCATATCTTGCACCAAAAGAATTACAAATTCGTGACCGCCCGTTCGCTACAGATCATCCACCAAAAGTCTAACTGCTGAACTAAACAATCTAAAGAAGTCTACATACACAACTAAACTCAGACTGAAGTAACATGATATTCAAGTTTTAAACATAGCAAAAATTTTAGTTCTTTAACATAACTGATAACAAGACAACTCAAACTCAACTAGTTTTCAAGACAATAGGAAAATAAAACTCCTGAACGTCTTGCATCAGTAAGTCTGTCCAATCAATCAGCTGCAGCATCTACTTCTTCCTGCAATTTCAAAATTTTAACATTTATATGGTTGATAATATATAATAGGGCAAATTGATAATACATAATAGGGCAAGAAGTTGCACATGAAAAGAAGAAAGATACATGACACACACTAGTTTTAAAAACCTTAAAAACAAGCTGACACACTTAAGATACATGACACTAGTTTTAAAAACCTTAAAAACAAGCTGACACACTTAAGATACATGACACTAGGGGTGAGCAAATGGACCGAGAACCGAACCGGGACCGACCCAACCCGAACTGAATTTTGGACCCGCGGTTCGGTTCTCGGTTCTTTAATATTGATAATTTCGGTTCTCGGGTCGGTTCGGTCCGGAACCGTCGGGTATCGGTTAAGACCCAAAGGAACCGAGCACTAAATAATTATACTATTGGAATACAAAGAGTCAAGAGCCCATATGACCATATAACGGCATAACACTAGGTTTTGTAACTGATAAAAAAACACACCCCTTTTTTTATACCTACAGGCACAACAACAATCAACAATCAAATCTCTGTAACATTCAAACAACAAATCCAAAAGCCAACCATGGAAATGTAAGTAAGTTCTTTTGATCATATTACTAGTTTATTGTATTTTGATCATAGTAGAATCGTAGATCAAAGTAGAATCGTAGTTTATTATAACTGATATATATATATATATAGGGATAATTGTTTCTAAATGTATCAAAGTTGCCTAATTTTACTATGTTGTGCAAGATGCTTTTAATTTTTTTAAACAATGCGAACAATGTGCTAATCCCTACTATTTTATGCAAAGTTAAGTTTTCCCCTTTTTTTATGACTTGGCAGCTTACCCGTTCTACTTTTTAGTAACCCGTTATTCTTTATATGAAAATGTTCTATTAGATCTTTTTTTTAATAGGAGCCGAATGATATGTTAAACATTTTCATGACTAGCATCACTTAAATCAATAATCACTCTGAAGAAAGAAAAGTTCACAATCCAATCTGAGTCACTAGTTGTCGCCCAACCTAACTTTTTCAAGGCATTTCTTCATCACTGTCTTTTTTCATGTCTTTTTTCATCAAATACCTTCAACAACACATATCATCATCAACAAACAAACACATCCTTTCTGATCCATTAACCCACAAGCAAATACACTTATTAACCTATCATATTCACATCAAAAGCTTCATCAATCTCCAAACCCCCAAAAGACACTTATCTTTTTAATAAAACCCAAACAGCCTGTTGCTCATCGTTCTTGATGCTTTAATGAAACCCACTATCATAGATTTTTATTAGGTTTGTGCCTCACCAACCAATCAGAACCCACCACCATTGCCACCATCGTCGGCTACCTACTGCCACCAACACCAACAAGGATCTGAGAGATTCTTGTTCGTCCTGAGGTAGATCTAAAATAACTAAAACTATATCTGATCTTGTTTTTATAATCAAAGAATAAGAAAATAATAGAAATGAGAAAAAGAAGATGAAATGGTTAGCATCTGATGAGATAGGCAGCGGCCATCAGGTTGTAACGGCGAGCAAAAGCGGCAACGACCATAGCCACCACCATAACAACTGCCGCCTGTTGACTTTTTATTTTTTCATTTTTTAGGTTTTGAAATTTGATAGTGAAATGATATGAGCTGTGATGTGTTACTTTTTATGAGAAGTAAGTATTTTGATTTGGTTAGGATCTGAAAAAGAATTGGATAGAGGTTTTGTATATAATATTTTGTTTTCTTTAAATATGGTAGAAATATATGAAGGAAGAAGATCTGAAAAACTAAATTCGGTGTTGGTGATTGCTTGTTTAACGGAGTCAACCATGTCCAACTATGCCACATCATCAAAAAAATCGGGTTAACATAAGTATTGTATAGAATAGAGAGGATTAGCACATTGTTCGCATTGTTTAAAAAATTAAAAAAAAGCCAACCATGGAAATGGAAGTAAGTTCTTTTGATCATATTACTAGTTTATTGTATTTTGATCATAGTAGAATCGTAGATCATAGTAGAATCGTAGTTTATTGTAACTGATTGATATATATATATATCCATTGACTTGATATGTGACAAATGCAATTTTCACTCTTTATTGTGTATAGCAATGCATTTGCATATGGCTCTACCTGTGTGACAATAGCAAGATTAATATATATAGCTTATACTTAGGTGAATTGTTGAGAAGGTTTAAAAATGATCAATGGTATACATTATAACAAATTTCATCATTGCACATCATACTTCATCGAAAACGGTAGAAATAGTACAAGCAGATTCCTAACACAAAAACTTACTACAAAGTGGTTAACATGTAAATTTGTGTTGAAGGCACAGGTTCTTGTGCATTATGGTTAACATGTACATTTTTATTAGGATAAGAATCAACATACATAATGTACATTTTTATTAGGATAAGAATCAACATACATAATGTTTAACGAGGTAGAGAAACAAAGAATAAGCATAAATCGGTTCTAATGGGTAAGAACCGAGATACCCGAACCGAACCCGAGAACCGAACCGGAACCGAGAGATGCCTCTCGGTCCGGTTCTCGGTTCCTGTGTAATTGAATTTTCGGTTATCGGTTCTCTCGGTTCTGGGTCGGTTCCGTGCGGTTCCGGAACCGAGCTCACCCCTACATGACACTAGTTTTAAAAACCTTAAAAAGAAGCTGACACACTTAAGATACATGACCAATTTGCCCTATTTAACTATGCTACTGAAAATCTGAGTTGATCATACCTCGTTGACAGCCACAACAGGTGCAGTAGCAGCAGCATCTGCAGCATCCTTCTTCTGCAATACCATAAAAAATTGAATTGATTAAGCAAATATGTTCACAGTATAAGTTATAAATGCTCTTGCAATACTTACACAAATTAACTTCTTCTGCTGTTCGCTATTTAAACTACCACCACTTAGAC
Source organism: Tanacetum coccineum (assembly GCA_026074375.1). NCBI lineage: Eukaryota > Viridiplantae > Streptophyta > Magnoliopsida > Asterales > Asteraceae > Tanacetum > Tanacetum coccineum. Next base: position 7,799 of record BQNB010134149.1, on the reverse strand, counting down.
TTTAGGCGCAAAAGTTAGTTAAGGAATTCGGTTGGAATATGTCACGTGCACCTCACGTGTCTAACCTAAAGGCTATGCACGTGCACCTCACGTGCCAAACCATTCCCGCCCATAACAAATTTGCCAAACACTCCAACAACTGTGTATCTCATCCTGCGTAGCTTTACTTAAGCTATTTCCCAAATACTGCCCCTTACATATATCACATATAAAACTTACATCAAGTAAAAACATATAAAAATAATCAATAATTCTGTAAATAAAACTAACATAAGCGATTAATCTACAAAAACGTATAAGCAGATTCAAGCACTGTAACAAGCATGATTTCCGAGTAAACAAACAGAAATAACATATTTCGAATTACTTATGCTTAATAATAAGTTTTTATTCTAATTCACAAAACACTTAAACAACCGCTGATCATGTTTGATCACAATATTTTCAAACAGCGAAACACTATCTCATCCTGCATTGCTTTACTTAAGCTATCTCCTAAACACTCCTTACAGTTACACATATCATAGACAACGCAAATCAAGCAAAAATATATAACAATAATCCAAAATTCTATAACAAATAATGACATAAGAGATTAATCTACAAAAAACGTACACAATGAGTTTTCCAGACCCACAAAAAGCAGCTTATCTCATCCTGCATTGCTTCACTTACATTTATCACATATACAACAGCTTATATACATAAAAAACAAACTGCTTAAATTTCCTTTTTTTTAACGAAACAACTGCTTATCTGCTTACGCTGTTTCTATACAACTTAAGCAAATCTAGATACTATCTCATGTGTATTTCAAACTCCTAACACTTAAGAAAAAGTTGCAATCAGAATCTTCCAAAGACTCAAATAACCGCTTAATTATCTTATCTGAGTTGCTCATCTCATCGTGCATCACTGCATTGCTCTACTTAAGCTATTTCCCAAACACTTTCCCTCGCATATATCACATTAAAAAATTTCATCAATAAAAAACGATTCATAATTCTATAAAAAAAACTAATGACCTAAGCGATTAATCTAAAAAAAAGCTTGTACAATTGGGGGAGTTTGTTTAAGCTTATACGTCGGCTTATGAGCTTATTTGATTTCGGCTTATACTTCATTAACCCTAATTTTTCGGCTGATTTTAAGATTTTGGGCTTATATAAGTTTATCATATAACAATAAACTTAATAAACTTATATAAGCCCACAAGTCTGAAAATAAGCCGGAAAATTAGGGCTTATGAAATACAATTGGAAACAGAAATAAGTTCATAAGCCACATATAAGCTTAGGCTTATGATATATGTACCCCCTAAATCACCATTTGTACCCCCCCGGGTTTTTTCCGGTTTTTTTTTTGTATTTTATTTTTTTTGTATTTTTATAATTTTGTATATGTTATAAAACTGTGACACGGAAAAAACGGAACGAAAAATATAAAGTTTAACAGGTCAAAAGTATGAAACTGTCAAAAATTACGGAACATAAACTGATAAAAAACTGCGTTGCACTGTAAAAAGGAGGGTACAAAAGAAATCTTTTGTACCTTTTTTGCACTATTCATGGGGCAGGGGGTACCAATAGGGGTACCCATAAGCTTAAACAAAGACCCCCGCAGCCAAACACCTGAAACAACAACTGCGCGCTTATCTTATCTCCCAAACACTATCCAAAAAACACTCTCCTTACATTTATAAAAGAAAAAAGATCCTCTCATGTTCATTTGAACTTGAGAGGTAATGTTATCCTTATCCTTTATAAATTATTAGTAAAGCAAAGGTTCACCGCACATCCTGTGGCAGCAAAAAGACAATAATACCCTCCTTTAAGACTTTCGTTAGTACTTAACGGAAAAAAAATTGCACCGTTAGTAGGGATATACCGTGCCTCAAAACACTGACGGCGGGATGTGTTTTGGGCAAATTTTTAACGAGAGACGTGAGACGGTTATTTGACAAACCACATGGATGATTTTTGCACTTCCCTCTTAAACTTATTCGTTGTTATATGTAAATATCTTGTATTTATTTTCATCTCAGAGTTTCTTGTGCCATCATTTTAATATTATATTGCCGTTAATAATAATGGCAACAATATTTGATATTTAAACGCGTATACGCACGAGTTAAACTAATAAAGAAGAATATCATTCAGAATAACTTTTTCGTCATACATATAGTTTTGAGAGACGTAAAGCGGCAACTAGATGATCATGAGCACCGTAACGATATCTAGGTATCATGTTTCGATAAGTTCGGGTTTCTGAGATTTAAAAACTCTAGCTCGAAACTACTAACTTCTTCTTCTTCAACCGTTGATGTAAAAGAAATTGTATGGAGTCTATTTGTTTTCGATGAGATATGTAAAGTGTATAAGAAAAAATGTGCTTGGAAGTGTAAATGAAAATGAAAGAGTATTTGTGTATTTATAGGATAAAATCAATATAATTTTTTTTTTTGCCAAACAACACATGACTCGGTCGATAGCAAGATCGAGTCCTCCTTTTTTTTCCTTCGAGCACGTGTCTAATGGGTGACCTTAAGAGGGGAAGACACGTCTTGGATGCTTAAGACTCGATCGATGTTCCCATATAACGTCCGGTCTAAGGTGGTGTTTGAATTTGACTTAATATGAAAAAAACTTAATTTAAAAAGTCATATGAAAATTGTTTGTTTACAACGTAATAAAAAATCTATTATAATAAAAGATTGAGCCTCTTAATTGAATGCAAAAGTATGCAAGTGAGTAACCCTTTAATGCAGCTTGTAATAAAATATCATTACTCGATAGTAAGTTGCCATAAAAATCATAGCCAAATGCTGAAATGGCAAATGTCAAGTTTAGCCGTTTATTATTTTATTATAAAAGTCCATGATTCTACTTATTCCTTGTTGGCGAAACAAAGAGAAACAAATACCATTTGGACATAATCCAAACCCTAGGATCATCCTTAAAGTAATCTTAGCCACATAAATTCATCCTAAATATTCGGTGGCTTTTGTTTTGACCTATTCTTCAACTATTGCCCACGTTTTATAAAAGGATATATCCAGATAAGTACAAGAAGTCACTATATATAATCTATTTTAACTAACTCCCATAAAATGGGTAGTTCAAATTAGAAGTTGGCACCATTTTGCTCAAAAACACTCAGTATATAAACAACCGTATGTACATCGATTTTGTTTACAGTAACATCATTCTTCTCACTTGCCCCCCTTCTTGCTTTAATTATAATCATTTCACTCAAAGAAACATGGCAAACAATCAAACCATGCACTACCTTTCCACCTTGATTCGCCTATGGCGATGAAACAACGCAAACGTGAAAATAACTTGATGAACTGGAAGTGTAATGTTGTCATTGTTATCACAGATTCATATGACAAGGTGGACCTTTTTGAGTGGGAAGGTGTTTCTCTTTGGGAAGAAGATAACAACAAGAACAATGAAATTGGCACGAATGATATTATTGTTGATGTAAGAGCAAATGAATGACCAAATGTTGAACTCCCTGTTAATGGACCATATCTCATCATCTTTCATTCCTTTAATTTCCTTACACTTAATATATTGCTAAATGTATTCATGTCGCATGCAGGAAATTGTTGATGAAGAAATTGTTCGGCATGAAATTGTTGGTGACGAAATTGTTGATGATGGTGTGCCTAAGGAAATGGTTAAGCGAACCAACGTACCTCGCATCAAAATAACCGGTAAAAGAAGGTTGTATCGACTACTTGACGAGGGTGAAGACGATGAAGACACTTATGGACATGTTTGAGTTTTAATGAATGTAAACCCTAATACTATTAAGTATTATTGTATTTTTAATATTGTTTTTTCATGGTTTCATTCTGGTTTGTTTCTCAGTTCCTTTGTGTTTGTAGTTCCTTTAATAAGGATTAATAGCTTATTAATCTAAATAATGTTCTTTGCATACATATTGTTGGCTCTTCAAAGTTCCTTTGTGTTTGCGTTTGTGTTTCTGTTTGAAAACGAATTACCCTTCTACTTCACAATAGCATGAGCAGAAAAGTTTTGACTTGGTATGGGTTTTGCCAAAGTATACTCTTCACTGTTTGTTACATAATATCATATCGGGTTGTAGTTTATCGACGGGAATATTGTACATCATCTTGGTTTGTACTTTATCTACTGGAAGTGTACATTATCTATCGAATTCGCATTGAACACTACGTTATCGACTTAGTCAAGTCGATACTTACAGGTTTTAATCGACTTAATTTTTGGAAAAGTGTCGTATAAGGGTTTCTTGCATCATACAAGATTACATTGATGATGAGGTTAATGTTCATATATATACTTCTCATCTCTAATTCTTTTACTTTACATGTTTGATCAAGGTTGTATTTCCATGCTTTCTAATAAAATATTTAATGCAAATGAATGTTACACTATTTTGATCATTATATTGTTCGTGCAGTTATTGAAGGTTAGAGGAAAGACCACTTCTTGCATCCTTAATACACATTTAATCTCATTAAATATTTGGTTTCTCTTTTATACGTCAATTTCTTTATAGGATTTACATTATATGGTACAACTATTTGGTAAAGCTCTTGCTGTATCAATTGTTATATGTCAGACATATATGTTCCTTTTATATGATTTACACTAAATGCTTATCTTGGCAGTAAAACAAGACAATGAGAACCTAACCCATTAATAAGTAAATGACAATACGATTTACATTATATGGTACAACTATTTGGTAAAGCTCTTGCTGTATCAATTGTTATATGTCATTAAATATAATGAGAACCTACATTATATGGTATATATAACCCATTAATAAGTAAATGACAATCCTGATACTAGCTTACTCTCATATTAAAT
>BQNB010134148.1:0-18355 GCA_026074375.1 Tanacetum coccineum | reverse complement strand
CAATAGTAATAATAATTATTATTAAAAAAATTCAAAATACATCCCTGTAGTAAACGAACGAAAATTTTTTTTTTGCAAAATACATCCTTGTGGTAAACGAACGAAAATGTACAAAAACGGAAATATTAATAATAATAATAACGGAAAAAAATTTGCATCGTTCATCCTCAGGGATGTATTATGTCCAACGTTTGGCTAACGAATGATGTAATGTTGTCAATAGTTTCTAACAGGGATGTATAGTGTTAGACAGTGTAAACCACAGGGATGTATTTTGTAGTTTACTCTAACTTAAATGAATGCTGTGATTTTAAAAGGTTAATGTATCCAAAACTTGCAATGTTCAACAATAATAACACTGTTATCGACGAGACCAACATCTTGCCCTGCGCACAAACAACACCTACAGATTCACTAGTCCTTCCACATCCTTTGTCTATGTCGCCTACTACTATAGTAACCTAATTTTGGTCATTTTGGTCATGGAAGCGTTTACATACTTATCCTTTTTGGTTCATTTGTCATGGAAGCGTTAACATATCTATCGAAAGGGCTAAACATGCTAACCTTGTGCAGGGTATTCGGTTAGACATGGCAGGCCATGTGGTTTCACATCTTTTTTATGCAGACGATGCTATATTCTTGGGCGAGTGGAGCGAGACAAATGTGAATAACATTGTGTTACTTTTACAATGTTGTACTACACGTGGCATATGTATTATCTAAAGTTGTATTTTATCACATATATTCAATAAAAGTTCAAGGACTACATAACGTCAATCTTCTAAGTCATGATACAAGAAAACAAAACTAATAAACAAATCGAGATGGATACAATAAACTTTATAAATATGAACTGGATTGCGGAATGGGATGAAGTTATCAAGAAATTCAAAACTATATTGTCTATGTGGACAGCTAAAACGCTTTCGGTTGGCGCGAGAATCACTTTAATTAAGTCAGTTTTGGGAAGTATTGCTATTTACTATGTGAGCATCTTCAAAACTCTAATTACTTTCCTTAATAATTTGGAGTCTATCCGAAATAACTTCTTTTTGGATGCGGATATGAAAGAAAAAAACTAACTTGGGTTAAATGGAAGAAGACTTTGGCTAGTAAAAAAGATGGGGGACTTGGCGTTGGTAGCCTTTATGGCTTTAACCGGGCTCTTTTGTTTAAGTGGAAATGGCGTTTCTTAAACAATCCTTCAGCATTTTGGGTTAAAGTTATTAAAATTTTGTTTGTTCCAGATGGTGGTATGGGAAATTCGAGACCTAGAGGAGATTCGGGATCTATTTGGATCAACATTTTGAAGTCTGTCCGAGAGTTGGATAAAAAAAATGCCAATATTGATGATTTTGTGAGTAAGAAAGTTAGTGATGGTAGGCAAACAAAATTTTAGGAGGAGTTGTGGATTGGAGATAGGCCTTTAAAGGTCGAGTTTTCTCAAATTTTTAAACTTGATATCGAGGTGTAACCAAAGGTCACGGATCCCATTAATCTTAATCCTTTGGTGAATGTGGTTCAATATTATGCTCTCTCGCCTCAGACTGATAGGTGGGTGTGGTCTGGAGATGGCACGGGTCAATTTTCTGTGTCTTCAGCTAGATAGCATTACAGAAGGATTTGATTTTGAAGATGTTCAAACTAGGTGCTTAGGAAGTCCTTATAAGGTCCAAACGCAGCCCAGATGCACGAAAGAAACACTCCAGAACATGTATAATAGTAGAGAGATTTGCGTTGCTCCATTGACCAAGGAAGACCACAAGGAAGCATTACAGATAAAACAAAAGAACAAAACTCCTCCTACCCTATACTAAAAACTACAATATGTAGAAACAAAACATATATTTTATTTAACCAAAAATCATACGTTGGAAAGTATACAAATGAACTGTATATAACAAGTATTACTTGCATATGGCGACACGCCCGAATAAGGCGTTTTTGGCGGTTATTGCGACAACTACATGGAGTATTTGGAAGTTCTGAAATGAGTCTTTTTTCGGGAGCCATAAACCGAAAAAGGCTTACCTTTTTGATAATATTGTGTCGCATTCTTATCAGTGGATAACTAATAGAAATGTTAATCTTAAAGCGAATTGGTTAGGATTTTTATGTGATCCTATAGTCGTTTTGAACTCGTTGTAAGGATATTTACTAGCTTCTCACTAGTAGTTTTTGTTTTTAATATATTTGTGTGGGGCCTTTTGGTTGGGGTGTTGGCTTTGTCAATGCTTCATTCCTTAGGGTCTTTTTATTGGTAAAAAAAAACTAAGTGACTCGCCAAAAACATGTTAGTAAAATGTACTAAAAAATGAGTATTTTGCTTGGGTGTCTAGAATTATAAATGTAAATCATCTAGATCATCAATGTTTACAACATAACACCATTCTAAATACAACCTCCTGTGATAAAACACTTATTTCCTTGGAAGCTTTCACAACATTTAAATCTAAAGACATATATCCTACCAAACAAATAAAAATAAACACACACAAGACCCTTTGACCCATTTGTATATAAACATATATATGACATTGATTCGTGATATAGTACACACTTATATAGCAACCCTAATACAGATCCTGACCGAATGCCCTTGACCAAGGCAAACAAGATTGTCTAAGAGCAATGCTCGGACAATATCCTTAAGTTCAGCAACATCAGATGAAACAGCTTGGGTGGAAGAGTTCGTACTTACCTTGGCAACAACTGCCTTAGCTCGTGTTTGACGAACCTTGGACTTACTCTCGATGATTTTTAAACATTCGCGAGGCATTTTGTCCAAAAAGTTTCCACCTGCTGCGGAGTTCAATGAATCTTGATCATTAATGTTCAAAGCATTATAGAATGTATCAAGTTGATGCAATTCTGAGAATCCATGGTGTGGACATGCCCTAAGTAGATCATTGAAACGATCCCAAGCCTCATAAAATGATTCATCGAACTCGTTTTAGAGGGAGGGAAAAACTGGTTGATGAATTTGGATACAAGATCGTCCCAAGTTTGAATGGATCGAGGGGGTTCTTTTTCTAGCCATATTCGGGCTGCTCCCTCGATAGAGAATGGAAAAAGCATAAGCTTAATCGTAGCAATTGGAACATTGGGGACCCTCATTGTGGAGGTGATCTTGTTGAAGTAACGGATATGAGCATGCGGGTCTTCTTTGTCATGACCGAAGAACTGTTTGTTCTGGACAAGATTGATTAACCCATGCTTCAGCTCGAAATTGTTTGCCACAATTTCAGGAATAAGGATTGCGTCCTCGTACCCCTCGGTGGGTGCTTGGAGCAATTGAGCCATAGTTCGAGTGTCTGCCATTGGCTCTACGGTAGGATCTTCCTGAAATGGGTATTCTATACGAAGAGGTTCGATAACAACTGGCGTTCCTTCTGGTGGAGGAGGTCGCTGCTCACGGGACTGAGATCGAGTGCGCATGCACAAAATGGAAATAAATAAATAAAAGAAGTTACACTAATTTTTTTTTTTTTTTTTTTTTTTGGATTTAAAATATATTCACAGTCTATTTTAAACGGACAAGAGATAGACAACTTAAGCCAAATAATCAATCTTACTTCACGGTAGCTCTCAGAATGAAAAACGCACAGGTGAGCGGAGGAGTAGGAATAGCGCGAAGCTTATTTCTCCTTTCGGGTCGTAGTTTTCTAGGAACAACCTCCTAACTCACTTATGTTTGTTAAGCAGAATGAGGTGAGCCGTATATCATAAGTGATACAGAGGCAAGTTTTAAATCTTTGGGTTCGATTGGGAACTCAGCCGTTCACGGAAATTATTATGATAATACATCAGTGGAGCATATTATATATTGGTATTTTACCAATTAGTGTATTTTAATTTTTATGGATAAATTTTTTATTTTTTGATTTTTGGTTTTTTAATTTTTCTTATATGATATTCGTACTAATAAAAAGAAAAGAAAAATATTTTTGTGTTTTTTAATATGATATATTAATAATAAGACAAGTTCAGATCAAAGTTGGATAGAAATCGTAGCAAATGCCTCCCCGGCAGCGGCGCCAAAAATTGATTCGCTGACGGTATACACTTAAATAACTCAAATGCAGATCCTGACCGAATGCCCTTAACCAAGGCAAAAGGTCAAAATCTACACAAAGAGATTAAATATATAAGTAAGAATCAATAATAAAAAGATTCCGGAAGAGATCGTTGTCGTAATGTCCCAACGAGGCTCAATTGAAAGTAATCCTGGCTTGAATGATTAAGATGAATATGATATATATGATGTAAACACTGATATAATTACAACTAAAATTAATTAAATAAAACCTAATTTAATCTACGGGAAACAGATATAGGAAATGGGGATCTTAAAAACTACGGGAAACAAAATTAGTTATAGGGAAATCCTAAAATTAATCAACAATATACGGGGAACAGAAATCAGGTATTCGGGAACCAAATACTAAAAATTAAGAGAAAAAATGCCTAAATTAAATTAAAATTCAAAATTAAATTCTAATTAATTAATTGAAAAATAAAAAGAAACTAGAACTAAAACAGTCGTTTGAATGCTAAACGAAAAGAAACGGTAAAACGCACTCGGTAAAAACGGGTCTAAGACTGAAATTTAAGAAAAATTAAACCTATACTAAATTTTATATTTTTCCTAGACACTAAATGACAAAAGAAAATTTTATAAAAAAGAAAAATATTTTTTTATTAATTTTCTGATTTTTTTGAATATTTTCTAAGATTAAGTAATAACAAAAATCTATTTGATAATTGGCTAGAAAATACAAATTAACTGGAAAAAATAAAGAAAAATGGTTTATAATGCTAAAATTGGTGCAGAAAATTAATGTAAAACAAAAGCCCTAATTTTTTATTAACTAATTGAACCCTAATTTGCTTAATTAAAAATATGAACCCTAATTATAAAACTAAAAACTAAAAATATTAACTTAATTATTATTCTAGAAAAGACAGGGTGCAAACTTGGTAAAGTGAAAGACAAGGGTAGGCGGGCTAACTTTGGAAATTTTACACTATAGAGAAAACGGGTAACCTTGAACTATTAGACAATTACAAAACAGACCCTACGATTTAGGCTTATTTTGCTTATTGAAAAAGTGGCTTTCAGCCAAAACTTAAAACTACAAAGTTATAGAAGGGCTTATTTCTAGCAACTTTAATGAAAGCACTTTGGACTTTTAACCAAAGAACAAGCTAGAAAATCAGCTGTAAGTTCACTGTCACAGAAACTAGGCTTTAGAGAGCTTTTTTAGATTTTTGCTTATAAAGAGCTTAAAACTTGATGAAAGCTAAAACTAAAAGAGGCTTATTAATGCCTAAGATGTATACTAGAAGATTCTAAACTAATATTAACCTGTTGTTAACAATTTTAGAAAGAAAACTAAGATGGAAAAATGCAAAGTCTATTGAAACAGTTTTTAGAGCTTTTTTCACTTAAGCTAAAAAGCTTAATTTTGAACTTTAAGTGCTGATATTTTGGAAATAAGCTAACCTACTTATCTAAAATCAACCTAGCTAAAAGGATTTGTAAAACTTTAAAAGGAAATGAGAAAATTCAAAGTGAAAACAATGGCAAAAATAATGCACTTGCTGTGTGCTTTGCTGATGTGATTGGCTGCTGGTGCAGTGTGCAATGCACAAAGATGTAGGAAAGAATTTTAAAGCTAACTTGTAACTAAATGGATCTAAGTTAACACTCAACAACCTTGAACTCTAAGATGCTTTTAAAATCTTAAAATCTAAGACTTACACATTCTGAAAATGTGCCCTGGTGCTGGCAATGGATTTTAACTCTCAAACTTTTAAATTCTAAACTCTAACTTTTAAGAACTGTTTAAAAACTTGTTATATGACTAAACTCAGCTAAGTGATGTGCTATGACAGTTTAAAATTGACTTTAACAAGTCAATCTCACTAAATCCAAACACTCCTTAATCTAAAAACTGTCACACTTTATTGCACTTAAAAGCTATTTAAAAGCTAAAACAGCTAAATCATTTTATCCACTTCTACTATATCTAGGTTGTTTAAGCTATTTTATCACTAAAAAGCTAAACTTATTTGAAAAATAAGCTAGTTACTCTATGAACATATTACTACTACTATGACAGAAAAAGTGACAGTGAAATTTTACTAGTTTTAAAACTAAAATAGACTAAAGCCAATACAAATTTATGCTAAGTAAACTAAATGAACAGTATTTAAAATGAAGATTCAAAGTAATAAGCAAAATGTAATAAGCTTTAAATGCTATAAAATGAAATTTAGAGAAAGTAACCTGAAAATTTGGAGTCTCAGCACAAGAGCCACTCTAGTAGAGTGAGTGGCTCAAATTTTGAACCTAAATGGCTTCCAAAGCCTCTAAGCCCAAGCTCTTAGCTCAATAAGCTAGATAGAGCTTATTTCTCCTTTGATGCTTGAATACGAACTTAATCCACCTCAAGTGATCATGTTTAGGTGTAATAGAGTTACAATGATTCAATGACAGCTTTAACAACAAAATTTTATTTAAATTGAGCTTATTAAACACAATAAGCTCAAATGAGCTTATTTAGAGCTTATTTGATTAAATTCAACTTCAAACTGAAAACAAAAGCTTAATAAATGTGTAAAACGAATTGTATTGCTGAATTGAAGTAGTACAAGTTCAAAGGAAATGATTACAAGAGCTTAAAAGCTTAAGTGCTTAAAGTGAAAGCTTAAATTGCTTGAAAATGAAAATTACAAAATAAAGTTTTTTTTAAAACTAAAACAACTGAGTATGATAAACTTAAAGCAACTTAATTAAATTTTACACTAAGAAAAGGAAAAACAGGGTGTGGTGCTTCGGGTTGTCTTCTCTTCTTTTATAGAGGTCCAAAGGACTTGGGATGTGTTTGTTGTAAGTGTGCAATGTCTCTCCAGCAATCCTAGCCCTCCATTGGCTTCTCTTCATCTCAGCCATTGATGGGGTCTTTGGGTTGTGTGATTGTTGAACTGGAAAGGTTATAGGGGTAATGGGGAGGTGGGAATGAGCTGGGAGATGTAGGAAAGTGTACTAGGGAGGTGGTATTGCAAGAAAACAGTGGGAGAGGGGGTTTGAGTTTTGGCGGGTAGGGTACAGGGTGGTTGCAGGTTTAAACGTAATCTTTGGAAAAGATGCAAAAATGGCCCTCCATCTTTCTTTCTCTTTTCATTTCATTTAGCCGAAATTTTAGTTATAAAAGAGGTTGCACGTCAACTCTCCCTCGTACGGCTTACACTCAATTTCTAGTTTTTAAGCTTTTTCCATTTATCTAAATAGGTTCAGAAAGTGACAATCATGGTCCACTTTGTCGTTTTTGATAAACATAAAACAGAAAAAAGAGCTATGTTTATGGCGGGTAACATAAATTAATTATCTTGACAAATATTACTAAAAAAAAATTTTTTAAAAATACAATTTGCAAAAATGGTCCCACTGCCTCTTAAACAAATAAAAGAATGCCATGGGCGTGTTTCAGTCCTTCCCTTTATATTAACCAATTTTCTATTAATAAAAAAAAAAAAAAAAAAAAAACTTTTAAAAATGATAACTTATCCCTTCAAGTTTTGTAAAAAGGATTAACTGGGCTTTTTTTTTTGTTTGCTTGTATTGGGCCCAATTGAGGTGTGTCTGGGCCGCAATAAAGGTTTGGCTTATGTTATTGGGATTTTTTTAAGGCCCATTACGGTTCATGTTGGATTTGTGTGTACAATGGCAGAAGATGCCGTAACTTGGGCTATGGGAATGATTTGGCCACATTCAAAGTCCTCACCAGTCTTTTGTCAATTTCACACGAAAAGGGCTGTTGTAATTGATTCGTAGGGCCATTTGCGTGCTTGCACAGTCTTCACATAAATAACTATTGGCTTCCCTCCGGTCCCATTAGTTCTTGGGTATAAGATTTGTCTATCTAATTCTGTATTCTGTTAGTTTCTCAGACTTGCAATCAGGTTATTGACTGCTGCTGATTCTTCAGTAATTTGACTCGAGGGCGTTAGAGGCCTTGTTTGGACTTTTGGGCCTTGATTTTTGGCGACATTTCTTTTCCATTCTGTGCTCAGTTTCTTTATTTGGTCATTTTGGCTTGGTTTTCTGTCTTTTTGATTGATTATCACCTTCCTGCACAATCCAATAATCGCAAACACTAACACTAAATATTTATGGCAGTTTTTTGTCTTTTTTTGGTCATTTTAATCTCGTTTTTTAGAGTAAAAGAAATGTGTAATTAAGCACTACAAGCAAGCTAACGGACATATTAATTTTTAAGATTTTCTTATGATTATTTTTATGATTTTAAGACAATATGAAGAAAACTAAGATCTACTCTATGGAATTCAAAAAAAGATAATCAAAATCACTCAATTAACATAACAACACAATAATAAACACTATTAAGCAACAAATAAGTAGTTTAAGCAATTTATAAGCTAGGAAAACTTAAGACGGAAAAAGGAAAAAGGAACTTACAATTGCCTTAGCTTAACAAAGGCTTATCAATGCTCAAAGAGCTTATCTACAACTCTAGCTTATCAAAAGGATAAGCTAGTAAAGGTCCCATAAGCTCTTCCATTGTAAGCTTATCATCCAAATAGCTTAGATCCATATAGCATAGGTATTTAGCTAATTTTAAAGGTTTAAATAGATTAATGACTAAATTTAGCTCAATCCCAAGCTTAGAGACTTGAGAAGAACTTTTGATCAGCTTATTAGAGGGTTAAGAACAATAACAACTTATTTAGTAAAGTTTTATATGAAAGAGGACTTGAGAAAAGTAAGAGTAAACTCGAATTCTATTAATAAAAAGTTGATTACAATACTGAAAAGAAGATTACATTAAGCAAACATTAAGCTAAAACATTTTTAAAGGAAAATACAAAAGCTAAAATCTAATAAGCTGAAAAATGAAAAACTAACTAGCTCCCTCTTGTGTGAATGTGAGGGGCTTTTTATAGCCTGCCAATGAAGCTTCTAGGACTTGGATCATGCTCCTTTCTCCCTTAATCTTGTCCTTTCATTCTTCCAATCATTTGATCTTGATTCTTGTCCGTTGGATCAACTTGGTGAGCACACGGATTGCCAACGTGGCATTCCGTGTGTCAGAGCACTTGTGCTTCTTTTGCACTCATTTTAGTGCAAAATTCCATGTCCTCGTGTGCTTCTTCTATAAGTCGCGTGTCACCCTTTGTGGGATTGGACCAATGAGAGCTCTTGTATGACGTTTCTTTGTGCCACATCACTGCTTGGTACTCGAATCTTCTTTCCACGTAATCAATTTTGATTTGCCCTTTGATTTTAACTCAAGGTAAAATGAAGATGACGATGAACAGTGAAAACCATATTTCCCGCGTAATTTTTCTTATAAGAGTGCGTTTGATTTTGTTGACTTCCTTTGACCCGGGGTAATTTTGTTTTGACTTTGGGCTCATAGGTTTTGGGCCAAGAGTGAATTACTTTGGGCTCGTTGGTTTAAAAGGGTTAACAGGTAAGGGTTTATTATAGGAAAGATAACGACCGTTATCTTTAATATATTAAAAGATAACGGTGTTAGGGCTTTTAGGGTTATTTGTGAAATATGTTTGAACTTAAAGGTCTGTTTTGGATATTTTTAGGTTTTTGTCTTCTTATGGTTGACTAGAGTTGACCAAGGGTTGACTTTGGTCGACCTTTTCTTGCAATATCCTAGATCTTGTACACTCTTTTCTGTCTCGTGTCTGTGTTTGTCCGGTTTTGACCGTTTTCTTGCGATTTTTGCATTATCTGTACCTACACAATCACAAAGACAAAACAAACAATATACAAGCATTTTAAGCACAATTTTTTTTATGGGTCATTTTTGATATAAAACGGATATGTGTTTTCACACATATCAAAATTCCCCAAACTAAGTGATTGCGTGTCCATTGTGTCGTCCTCACGCATATTTATGCTTTAAAACCATATACCTCAAAAATTCCCCAATCCTAATATCTTTGAAAAAGTAGAAAATTCTTGTGTTGGAGAAGAGTTAAGAATCACAAGTTTTAAAAAACACCCCATTTTCCTATTTTTAAAAAACTTTTTCATTTTTTTATATATACTTAAGAATATTTCGACTTTCATTATTTCCATAATTGTTAGGGATCATAGAACAAGATGCATTTCGATCCGAGATGCCTCCAAAAAGGATTAAATTCATCATCCCCGGTTTTCACTTGCTCCAACCAAGCTTAAAACGAATCACAGCTAATATTGGTTAGATGCTAACACTACTCATATTTGCAACTTGTGAACTTTTTTACGCCGACACTTTATTATATCTTAGGTGTATGTGTTATTTTGAATTTCAACCATGGATCAATGTTTTACAAATTCTATGCTTCACGTTCCACCCGAAGATAATGAGTTTGAAGGCGAGATCATCCCATGTAGCGACTTTCATCTCGGACCATACAACTTGCGGCAATGTGACTAGGATTTATGGAAACCCTACAGAGGCTTGTATTCGGGACTCACGGACTTAGGTTTCAAAAAAAAACTCTCAGGTTTCCGAAATATTCATATAAAATAGAATAGTCAAAGTGCAAAAGCATATTTGAATTTAACAAAAAGAAGTCAATTATTAATTTAATTTAACTATTTAGACATTTATGCAATTGTAACCCTCGACCTTTTAGAAGGCTGCAACATCGGTTGTGAGCCGGCAAGATGCAGCAAACTTTTATCAGTCTCGGATTTTTATTCTTACTATGGGCTTTCTTTAGAAGACTACCACATCGGTTGTGAGCCGGCAAGAGGTAGTAAACTTTTATCAGCCCACAGCTTTTATTATTATTATTATTTTTTAATTTTTCATTCATCATCATATTTTTTTTTACTTTATATAGAGAAAACTTCTTTTTGAAAAATTCAAGTATAAATTTGAACTAAGACTAAAATTTTTGCTATATATTACATAAAAAATTGTTGATTTAAGTTTAATCTCCAAAAACAACACGTATATTAATCCGGTTAAGAGCTTATGGGAGAAAAAGCAACAAGTTACATACATGAGCTCTTAAGATTTCCAACTAATCCTTGTTTAGCATCCCACTCATACTTAACTCTATCATTTTTCGTTCTTCGCGAATTTCTGCGAACGCTTAGCCTAAAAGTTAAGGAACAAGCTAGAGCTCAACACGCTCGATCGGGTCAAAATTTACTCTTATTCTACCCAGCAGGAAAGTCAAAATTATGACAAAAACACTTATTTTATTTTTGAAAATTTTTAAATTTTTTCATATTTTTTGAAAATTTTGGTGGGAAAACGGGGTACGTGAGAACAACGGGTAAAAGTAGGCAAGATCATATCGAAGATATACTACCCCATACTAAAATTAAACATTGTCCTCAATGTTTCCTAGCCTAAGACTTAAAAACCCCATACTAGAACTCAAAAAGGTCGAATGCATAACTCAAGCCTGAAGAAAGTATCACAAAAATCTTTAGCCGTTTATTAAGTGTGCTACAAGATAAATGTTAGTCGATAATAATCTTTAGGATATCGGATTTCCCCAAACTAATGGCAAGCAAAGGCTAGGAAGCTCGAGTGGACCGGGACAAAACACCGAACACGAGAGTCTTCAGAAAATTTTAGGTCAATCCTGCAAACAATCACAAGTACAAACACAACAAGAATCGGAAGAGTACAAGCCTCCTCACATCACAATAGAAAATAAGAAAGAAAATAGAAAATAGATAAGCATGGGGTGCCTCCCACGAAGCGCTTTGTTTTTGGTAACCGAGTCACATAGCTTGACTCGATCCCTGAATTTATTCGTCCTTGGAGAGAGTGAATGGAAGAGAAAATCTCAATCGGGCTTTCATTAATGTTTGGACAAACATTAAAGCACATGAAAGTTCCATCCCGATGAGAGGCCACCGGCTCTAAGTGGAGATGCCGGGGTCAAAAATGGTGTCCTCATTTTTGGTGGAGGAAAGTAAGGGAGAAACCTCAGGGTAAGTGAGAAACGGGAGAAAAGTCTCTTTAGACGAGAGTTGAAAAGCAAGACTTGATCACCAACATTGAAAATGCGGTTTTTGATCTTGATTCGGGAAAGCTTCTTCGGGGGGGGGGGGGGGGGGGGGGGGGGGGGGGGGGGGGGGGGGGGGGGTTTTCTCTCCTTATAAATCAAAGAATTCTCGTATGCTTGATCACGAAGCTCATTAAGTTCATTAAGTTGCAGCTTCCGGTGATCGCCCGCGGTTTTAAGATCGAAATTAGCATGTTTTAATGCCCAATATGCTCTATGCTCTAATT
Organism: Tanacetum coccineum; assembly: GCA_026074375.1. Classification (NCBI taxonomy): domain Eukaryota; kingdom Viridiplantae; phylum Streptophyta; class Magnoliopsida; order Asterales; family Asteraceae; genus Tanacetum; species Tanacetum coccineum. The sequence continues at coordinate 6,059 of BQNB010134148.1, read as the reverse complement.
CGATAGGTAGATGACACGACTTTCCATACACGAGCTTGTAAGGGGTGCAACCAATTGGTGTCTTATAAGCGGTACGGAATGCCCATAGAGCGTCATCAAGCCTATCGGACCACGAGGCACGGTTTTCTCCAACCGTCCTTTCTAAAATACGTTTTAACCCACGATTCGACACCTCGACTTGACCACTCGTTTGAGGGTGGTAAGCGGTAGCAAGACGATGAGTGACCCCATACTTAGACATTACTTTAGCAAATTTATCATTACAGAAATGGGTCCCACGATCGCTTATAATAGCTCTCGGTGTACCGAATCGGGCAAAAAGAGATTTCAAAAACTTAACTACAACTCTAGCATCGTTAGTGGGGAGCGCCTTGGCTTCAACCCATTTGGATAGGTAATCGACGGCGCTACATTATTTAAATTTATTTCCATCTAGATGACGGAAAAGGTCCCATGAATTCTATGCCCCAAAAAACATCAAATATTACACATATTGGATGGAATTTTGTGGCATCTCATCACGCTGTGAAATTTTTCCTTGACGCTGGCATGAGTCACAGTTTTTGACTAACTCATGGGCATCTTTGTAGATTGTGGGCCAATAAAATCCTGAGTCAAAAACCTTTTTGGCGGTGTAGTTGGCACCGTAATGTCCCCCGATGGGTCCACTATGGCAAGCTGTGAGGATGTCGACAGCTTCTTGGCCTGAAACACATCGCCGGATCACTTGATCCGCACAGGTTTTGAATAGAAAAGGGTCATCCCAAAAATAGTGTTTGACATCTTTGAAAAATTTATTTTTCTGCTGAGTTGACATTCCTTTGATAATGAAATTCCCCGCGTAGTAATTTGCATAATCGGCAAACCACAAGGTACTTGGGTTACCACGAGAAGTTACCATATTAAGTGTCTCGAGAGTAAAATTTTCGTTTATTTCCTTTGATCGAGAAACAGCTTCAAACTAGGTATTCTGAAACCGGGAAAGATGATCGGCACGCAGTAGTTCTCGGTCCCAACGTATCAATTACTTTAAAAATCTAATTCTGAATGAGGAGAACCTACCAGGGCAATCGTGCCTGCGCTTCTTTATAAAGAGTATTAAGGGCGGAATGATCCGTATACACTATGCTTTTATTCATGATGAGGTATGACCGGAATTTTTCGAAAGCGTACACCACAGCTAACATTTCCTTTTCCGTTGTGGTGTAGTTCGATTCCGCCTCGGTCATTGTTTTGCTTGCATAATGTATAGGCCTAAAGTGTTTCTCAATTCGTTGCCCCAGAACCGCACCTATGGCATAGTCGCTTGCATCGCACATAAGCTCAAAGGGCTGGTCCCAGTCGGGGGCAATCAGAATTGGAGCTTCGGTTAATTTCTTCTTTAAGGTCTGAAAAGCTTGAATGCATTCCTCGGAGAAAATGAAAGGAGTGTTTTTCTCAAGGAGATGAGTCATGGGTCGAGAAATTTTTGAAAAGTCCTTGATGAATCTACGGTAAAAACCTGCATGTCCGAGAAAACTCCTAATACCCTTGACGGTAGTTGGGTGAGGTAATTTAGCAATGACGTCTATTTTGGCTTTGTCGACTTCTATTCCTTTCTTTGAAATTTTGTGTCCAAGAACGATGCCTTCTTTCACCATAAAATGGCTTTTTTCCCAATTTAGAGCCAAATTAGTGTCTTCACACCGTTTAAGCATCTTTTCTAAATTGGAAAGGCACGTTGAGAAAGAATTTCCAAAAACTGAAAAGTCGTCCATGAAAACTTCCATCGTCTTTTCAATCATATCATGGAAGATAGCCATCATACACCTCTGGAACGTGCCTGGTGCATTGCATAAGCCGAAAGGCATGCGGCGGTAAGCAAACGTTCCGTATGGGCAGGTGAATGTGGTCTTCTCCTGATCTTTTGGATCGATTGGTATTTGAAAGTAACCCGAGAAACCATCGAGGAAACAATAGTATTCATTTCCTGCGAGTCTCTCGAGCATTTGATCCATAAACGGCAAAGGGAAGTGGTCTTTCCGGGTGGCTTCGTTCAACTTACGATAATCAATACAAACTCTCCATCCTGTTACAAGTCTAGTTGGTACTAATTCGTTTTCATCATTGGTCACTACAGTCATCCCTCCTTTCTTTGGCACACAGTGCACTGGGCTTACCCAAGGACTATCCGAGATTGGGTAAATTAATCCAGCGTCAAGAAGTTTTTCAACCTCTTTCTTAATGACATCGTGGATCTTTGGATTAACCCTTCTCTGATGTTGGACCGCTGGTTCGTAGTCCTCTTCCATAAGAATTTTATGAGAACAAAATTTCGGGTTAATACCCTTTATGTCAGAGAGTTTCCAAGCAATGGCTCGCTTTCGGGACTTTAGAAACTTTACGAGAGCGGTCTTTTCATCGACACTCAAATCTTTTGCAATTATGACTGGCAACTTGTTGTCGTCTTCCAAAAACGCATATTCGAGATGAGGCGGTAAGTCCTTAAGTTCGACCTCGGGAGGTTCATCAATTGAAGATTTGGTAGTTTTAGCTTCACAAATTTTAAGTTCCTTTCTATTTTTCCGCAAATAATTTCCTTGGTTTTCGCTGAGGAGGTGAGGAACACTATTAAGGATTGCTTCGATAATAAGAATGTCCCCCTCTTGATCATAATAGATTTATCAACTATTCCGGTGAAGTTGGCATCTTCGGCTGAGCAAGAAAAATCGATCAGTTCGTTCGAGAAGTAAAAAAGCACTATCCACGAAAGTAGTAGAGAAGTCGGAGAAAGAAGTTTGAAACTATCGGGTCATATCCGGGAGTGGGATTGCCACTGGCGATCACGTTGAAAATCCTAGAACTTCCTGAGAATACTCCTCATGAAGCGAATTCAACACGTCGCAATCGTTACCGCCGTCATATCATAATAATTAACCTATACCGAAGTTTGATCAAGATTGTAAGTAATGGCCTCATTGCCCACTCGAAGGGTTAATTCACCTTCGTACACGTCTATCAAAGCACGATCGGTCTTAAGAAAACACCTCCCGAGAATTAGAGGTACTCGAGGGTCTGGTTTAAAATCTACGACCACAAAGTCGGCTAGAAACTGGAATACACCAACTTTAACGGAAACATATTTAGAAATACCGATCGGGTTCTAGAGAATCGAATGGTCCAGTCGGGTCCGCATTCTAAGTGTCGGCACCGTCGGATGTCAGGTTTGTAAGGTTAAGATTTTTTCCACACAGAACATGGCATAAGATTTAATGCTTTTGCCTGAAGATCTGCGCCAAGGCTAAGCACTCATCCATTCCAGGAAATTTACATGGAATAAGGAATCTGCCAGGGTCACCAAGTTTTTCGGGTAACTTGTTAAGTATGACCGCCGAGCAATGTTCGTTCAAAGGGGTCTAAGCCATCTCAACAAAGTTTTTTCTTTATTTACGATTAAGGCTTTAAGAGTTGAAGCAAATTTGGGCATAAGAGTCAAAGCATCCATGAAGCTAATTTCAAAACTCATATCTTTAAAGATTTCGTAGAATTTCTCAATTTGTTCGTTAGCGTTTTCACGGCGCTTTTCATCATTTTGCCTTGAAGGATAAGTAATCGACGGTTTTGGGTTGGCATCGAGCACTAACGGAGCAAACAATTAAGCTCGAAACCCGATTTTTGGTTACAACTGGGACATCGGAGGTTGGATGTCTTCGGTAATTCCGTTATTAGTAGGAAAAACCGTATCCTTTGTCACCTCGGTTCTACGTTCTACTACTTTAGGAGAAGAAGTAGTAGGAATCGTAGGTCCTTGATAAACAACCCCGCTTCGGGTAGTAATCCCCTTCAAGTCTTCCTTCGGGTTAGTAATCGTATTACTAGGAAGAGAACCTGAACTCGAAGTCGAGAGAGGAATTGGAATCTACGAATTTAGAAAGCATTTCCGTTAAAAAATGTCATTTGGTTTTTGTAAAACCATGGTGCCTTTGATTTTGCATATTCCTTAATACTGCATCATTAGCCTTGACATAATTCTCAAAATCGGTTTTTGAAACACCTTGCATTTGCGGAGCGGGAGCTTGATAAGGGTGAGCTTGGTAAACCGGTGGTTGACTAGTCGGAGGTTGATAAATTTGTCCTTGGTAGAAGTTATTTCCACGGTTTTGATTGAAATTGGTTCCCCGATTTTGGTTGAAATATGATTCCTCCGTGTGCGGAGTTCCTTGATTCTGATTGTAACGATTTTGATTGATTTGAACTTGAGGAAAACCGAGGAGTCGTATTGGATCGCAACCATACGGAGGTCTAGAATTTGGTATTATCCTTGATTGAAATTAACAGCATCAGCTTGTGAGACGTACTCGTATGAATATTGTCTCGCTAAACAGAGCCATCGGTGGCGGGACCAATTTCTATAAGAATGTGCACCATCCACAGAGTTTACCAACTCAGTCTCTACCACTTTTACGGGCTCGGGAGCTTGGGCTTTTTGCTTTCGGATAACATAATCTTCACCATATTCATAAGATTCTGGAAACTCGGTTGTAAGAGCAACAACATCCGTGTGAAATTCCGGGGGTAGATTGAACCACAAACTCACTTTGGCAACGACTGCCTTGTTTCGTGAATTACGAACTTTGGATTTACTTTTGATAATTTTCAAGCATTCACGAGGCATCTTATCCAAAAAATTTCCACCCGCAGCGGAGTTTAACGAGTCTTGATCATTAGCATATAAGGCATTGTAAAACGTATCTAGTTGATGTAATTCTGAAAATCCATGATGTGGACATGCTCGAAGAAGATCATTAAATCGATCCCAAACCTCGTAAAATGACTCGTCAAGTCTTTGTTGAAATCTTGTGATTTCGTTTCGAAGATTTGTCGTTTTTGAAGTAGGAAAGAATTGATTAATGAATTTTGAAACAAGATCATCCCATGTCAAAATTGATCGAGGAGGTTCTTTTTCTAGCCAAATCTGGGCTGAACCTTCGAGAGAAAATGGAAAAAGCATAAGCTTAATTGACGTGCTCGGGATGTCTGGGAATCTCATCGTTGAGGTGATCTTGTTGAAATAACGGATGTGAGCATGTGGATCCTCTTTATCATGTCCGAAAAACTGTTTGTTTTGAACAAGATTGATCAAACCATGCTTTAACTCAAAATTAGCATTGATTTCGGGAATTACGATTGCATCCTCGTACCTCTCGGTGGGTGCTTGGAGCAATTCCGCCATAGTCCGGTTATCGGCCATTGGAACTAGGGAAGGATTATCAAAGGTTCTTCTAAATTAATCGATTTCTACAACAGCCGGTAGGGCTTTGTTAGTTGACGGTTATCGGTTGCTGTGGGTTTTGAGAACGAGTACGCATGCACAAAATTAGAAACGTTTGAATTATTAGGATAATTGGAACGTCTAGTGCGCATGCACTATTTAAAGAAAATAAAATAAAAATATTTTTGGTTTTTTTTTTCAAAAGTTTATTCACAATCTAATTTTAACGGACAACGAGAAAGACAACTTGAACCAAATAATCAAACTTACGTCACGGTAGCTCTTAAAATTTTTATTTTTTAAGGTGAGCCATTTTTCGTAAGTGACACAAATGGTAAGTTTTTTAAATCTTTTATTCGAGTTGGGAACTTATTATGGATAATAGCTCAATTGAAGGTATTATTTGTTGGTGTTCTTTTACCAACTTTGTAACTTTTTAAATTCACAAATTAACTAGAAAAATTGAAAGAGCAAATATTTTTGTATTTTTGTTTTTAATCTTCTACTTATACTAAAAAGAAAAGAAAAATATTTTTTACTTTTTTTTAAAATTTTTATTTTATTTTTGATTTTCTTAAAAACATAACTTTCTAAAACGAAAGGTTCTCCAAATCACGATCGACAAACTTCAAACAAGAGAATCTTAATCACAAATCCCCGGCAACGGCGCCAAAAATTGATTGCTTGTAATTCTACACACGTAATAATAAAATATAATATAAAAGAAAATTACCAAACTACCCTTGAGGACAAAGGTAGTAAGTAAAATCTTCACAATTATATATATATAATACGTATATTAACCGGG
>BQNB010134147.1:0-13643 GCA_026074375.1 Tanacetum coccineum | reverse complement strand
GGTGCACATAATTTTGGAAATGGTAAGGTCAGAGTTTTCAATCATTAAAAAATTCCTATAATAACGAAGCTATTATCAATGTATGGATAAACAAACTAAATCAAGGCTTTTTTTAAATAGATAAACTCGCCATAATTATATCCTCCATTCTTCTTCTGACAGTTGTAGTGTGTATGTGAATTGATCATAGATGTTGCCACTCTTGTTTATTAGTGACAACCATGTTGCGTAGTTGATTAGATAACCATAGTGATTTTTCATGTGTTTCTGGTCTGCCTTAAAGTTATGGTTATCCTTAAGGACCTTTACAATTCTCTTCCATGAAAGTCCTTTTAAATCTGAATCTTCTCTCTCGTCAAAAGCAAGCTTGTGAAGACACGCCTCAAGAAATGTTTTCACTACGCTAATGGGCTTCCAACTAGCTCTATTTCTTTTTGTTTTACTATAAATATTGTTGTCTTACGTCATTCTTTTGTTATAATGCTATCAACTATATCTAAATGCAAAAATTGAAAGCCTTTGTTATGTGGTTAAAAATCCAAAAGGAACAAAAAATAGTACCTTAGACAAAAAGCGATGATCAAAATGAAAAAAGTACAAGTGACGAAAATATATGTGTGGTGAAAAAGACAGTGTGTGATTTATCATCAAATGATGGAGGGAAAAACTAAAAACTTGGCGCCAAAAATATTAAGGTTATATTTGTCAAATGGTTTGTTGGTGTTGTGTCTAGTTGGGGAGATGGACCTTTTTTTACCTCCTATACACTCCGTGTTTCTAGATTAAGGGGCAAATGAAACGTCAACATATGTGGGAGTGGGCTTGGATCAGTTAGTTAAGGGCCCATTTAGCTAAAGAGAAACGCCTCCTTGCTTTATCTAATCACTGGATTATTATGCCTTATTAAGTTTTTGAAAGGACTTTTATCTAGCGTGAAGATAATTCTAAAAAATTCTTTCTTTGCGCTACTTCAGTGCAATTCTTTGGTGTTAACATTGGGTTGGGTATGCTTTGATAAGTATGAGTAGTGTTATAGAAGTGCTGTATGTACCTTTTTAATACAAGTTTTTTGCTTTGCCCTTAAGCTTTTGCTTTGCCCTTAAGCTTTGCGTCTAGACTTTGCCCTTAAGCTTTGCGTCTAGACTTTGCCCTTAGGTTTTTGAGGTCTCTTATGTGCTTGTTTGCTTGTGTGCTCTGCCTGTGCTGCCCTTTGGTTCTATTTTCGTTTGCTATCTGGCTTGTTTGCTCTATTTTTTTGTGATGTGTTTGTTCCTTTGTGTGTTTTGCTTGTTTTTATGTCTCTTGTGTGCTTGTATGCTCGTTTAGTTGCGTTTTCTCCTGGTTGTTTATGTGCGGATCTTGTGTTGTTTGCTTGTTTGGTGTTAGTTTCTTTTCCTCGAGTTTATGATCTTGGTTGCTTGTTTGCTTATGCTTTGTTTTCGTTCTCTATCCTTGAGCAACACCCTTATGCACACGTACACTAGCCGGAGGTCCTCTAGAAGCAGTCTCTTTACTTTCGGGTTTATCTTTGTGGCAGGGGTAGGATCTATCTACATTTCATCTCCCCCATACCCCGCTTCGACGGGATTGGGTATGTTGTTGTTGTTGTTGTTGAAATATCATCATTGCCTCTTGTTCGCCTTTTCCCTTAAATTTCAAATACTTAAAAATTTTGAACTTAAGAAAGGGTGTGTCCGCGTATATACCAGACGGGCCCCATATTCGAACGGGTCGTACGGGTCCGGACGGGCGTACTACATCAACCCGAAAGTATCATCTAATGTATCCCATGTGTATTAATGCATTTTGAATAGGTTATTGTCAAAGAATTATTACTTAATCATTGCTACTTTAAGAATTGCCGTAATAATGGAGTACGGTTGGTGAAGTTATGCTAAAGAGTGCACGCATTCTTGGAGAAGCATAAATGAAGAGTTAGCGCAGAAAGTGCTACTGATATGACAGAAGCAACAGCGTGTTATTAGTTTCTAGACCTATACGACGGTCATCCAGACTTTTACGAATCAAAAGACCATTGTCGACCTTTTGAAGAATACGCCGAATCGCACATCAACGATACCCCGTAATAATACTTGGTCTAACGATGAAGAATTAGATTGAGATTTTTTACATCAATACTCTGTATCCATCAAGAAGATAACGGCGTATCCGTTGCCAACTACTTCACAAGAACCACGAAGACATAAAGCCCAATACGCCGTATCCAGGAACTTTTATACGCCGTATCCAAGATTTATTATATACGAAGATTCTGGAAGATATCAAATGTGGTTCTTACTCCAAGAAAGCTCAATACGCCGTATCCCACATCGGGGATCTCGGCTATTGAACCGCCTGATCGACCTATAGTATAGACGCGACCCAAAACTTAATTTATTAAATTAATGGCAAGTGAAATCCCTAAACCACCAAATCGACCAAGAAACGATCAGGAGAGCATAGAAGGTCAGAAAGGGAGCCTCAAAGATCATAGGATAAAAACTTTTGTAATCAATCGTGCTACCGAATGACGCGGTTCTGCTCTAGGTTTCTTTTATTTTAAATGCGATCATAGAAGTATCTAACCGTGGTGATAGTTTTTTAATGACAATCGACTAATACCTTTCGGTATCACAACCATGTATTAATTTGAAAAAAAAAGACTAATGTTTGGCCTTTGTTTATCTTGGTTGCTTAATTTGATCATTATGATTGTTATCTATGTATATCAATTTATTTCGTTACGTGGCTTAAGTAATGTGCGACCTATCATTCAACTGGGTCTAAATCCTACATTCACTTTAATGCGCTGCGAGGACTTCTGAGATTTGTTTGGGCGTAGCTACAGATAGTGTCCGGATAGCTCTCCCATATAGCAATTTATATATCCAAAATCATAGGATCACAAATATTGACCTATCTTTGCTTTAGAATATGAGCTTGTTGGAGTAAGCAGGTTGACCCTAGATCAACAAGTACGTTCTTAATCACATAGGTAAAGACTTCGTACAATGTACTACTAGTCATAAAAAAGATCCGTTAAGCGGTAAGTGGGATAAAGACTCGCATAAGCTAAGGTTTATGTAAGATAGCCATTACATAGATCCTAAGATAGATTATAAGAAATTTATCCAACAAAATGTTTGCTTTATGTGCGGATGCGAGCTAATTATGACATGGAATAGCATGTCTAGGTAGCTTGGATGAAGTACCGCCTAAGGTCTAGGAATGATAATGCCCGTTCGAGTAAGACAATCATTGCAAACTAAATAATCAAACCTGCGTTATATCAGATTATACTCTCATGGCTGATATTACGGATTTTCCTTACATAGTTCTTGACCCGATCCAGGAATCCTCTATCGTTGTTTGTCTTCTGTGTATGTTAATGCTTGCTTGTCATCAAAACCTAGGTTAAGATACACAAAAAAAACCTAGCCAGGAGCTCTCCAGGCTGGACACCTCATCCTTTGTCATTAGTTCTTTAGGTTTAACGTAGATTAACTAAAATACGATGAGAATTAGGGAATTAACACTCTCGCTCAACTGCAAAAGTGATCGACAGCTCTACTTACCAAAAACTTCATCCCGACTTGGGGTAGCACTGCCCATTCAAAGTGTTGTTATAAGGTATAGTCGACATAAAGCTAAATATTAAAACTTGGATGACACATACGAATAACACCTACACAACAACAGCATCAAGTTTGGTTGGCAGCCGTTGCCGGGTGAGTGAAGTGTATAAAAAAATATCTAATTTTTATATTAGTGCTTAGTTTAGTTTAGCTTAGTTTAGATTAATTTGCATATTTGTGTGTTTGTTTTTGTGTGTTATAATTTAGACGCAATTGTAATATTTTTATGCATGCTAGTGTTCTTATGTTATTGTTTTCTGATTATTCAAAGTACTGATCAGTCTGAATTTTTATTAGTATCAAACTCAAGATGGCGTTATAAATTTTTTCAATACAATACAAAGAAAAGATACAGCGCATTCTACTCTCTCTCTATCATATACCGGCGTATTAAGGCTATTTTGACAACATTTTTTCTTTCCTAGGCGAATTTATTACAGGTTAAAATGGAACGCCCTAACATTACTATGGAGGAGTAAATCAGGCTTGAAGAAAACAAAAGCTCATATTGTTCTCATTTGTTTGTAGGCCATGGAAGTATGAGCTAATAACTGGAAACTGTGCTACGTATGGTAAATCTGGGATAATGAAGAAGTTTCAGCGACCTCGGATATGTTGAGAACTGAATTCCCAGCTATAGCTTTAACGACATGTTCACGATCTGAAACAACACTTTCGTTTGAGGCTCTACGTAAGTCTCTTAAACGCTGAAATTGACGTTTAAGAATATCGTGTTGACAATTCTACAGATGAGAATTGCACATTAATTTTCGACAAAAATCATTTTCCTCAAAATAATTTATTGTAGCCAACAATTTAAAAAAAACGTGATATCGAAAATGGATAATGATAAAGTCAATATGCCTTTTGATTTCCATCTCCTCTGCAAGCCTACGATTGACAGTTATTTAGGATGCCTTAGAGACATCTCTAAAAGACATTTCCGAGAAGAATTCCAGGCCATGTTTACAATAATGCCAAACGTCCTAAATCATATTATATTAACTGAAACCTGCGTTTTAAAACATCAACATATCGATGAATTTAATTTGCATGATGAGAACATCATTGTTGCGATTATGTTGATGCACAAGAGGAACAAAACGTCTTATTTAAACTTAATGATAAATCTTCCATTTTAAACGTAATTTATGCCAAATGAATTCAAAATGCAACGATAAAGGAACTCATGATGATAAAAAAGTCATATGTGAACACACATCTTCGGGGATTTAGCCTGTCAAACCATTACCTGATTTAAATAAATAGCCACCGATGTTGGGCGGCCTATGCCAGGTTGGTCAAATAAGTCTTTTGGAAACAAGTCATGATACAATCTAATACAATTTTTCAAAACTAGAAAGCTTTGTCAATGGATGAGGGGGGGGGGTGGGGGGGGGGGGGGGGGGGGGGGGGGGGACCAACAGATGAATTGGGGGGTTAGGGGGGTTTGGACAATCACACACACCCTGGAAACGAGCATAGTAGTATATAAGAGTGAGTCTATATGAAAAAAAGGGGGGGGGGGGGGGGGGGGGGTGGGGGAATAAAATTAAAGGGGTGGTAATTAAAACAATGTGTATAAATTATTTTGCGGTTGTGATGTAGGGTTGATGAGGTTATTTTGGATGGGAATGGGGAAGGTTGATTTTGAGTGGAATGTGGATGAAGGATAAAATTGGTGGGTGTTGGATGTGGTTTGGGGAGGATGGAGTTAGGTTTTGATTGGGGGGAGGTTTATTTTTTGAGTAATGTATTAAAGGTTTGTTTTTGGATTTGTGTTGAGTAGATTGAGTAAGAGTTGTGAGTTTAGAAATTTAATGACATCCCATGGATTCCGTATTGACCCTTCTAGAACGTTAATCTATCTTTATTTTTCAAGAAAGTCTATACGACGTAGATTCAGTTTAAATGAATAAACGTATACAGTATCAATAACGCGTATCTTGGGTATGGATATGGCAGTATTCGTGACTTCCGTCAGTTTTAGGGTGTTTAATTTCGACATCTAACAAACGAATACACGAAGATTGAATTGCACGTGTTTTTTAGATTTACACAAACCATGTGAATAAGAAAATATCGAACCCATATGTGGTTGATGGAATTTTACATATCTGGTGAGTCTTGAAGTCGTGTTGGAGTCTTGAAACTTCAAGGCGGCTGTTCAACACAAAATCTTGCTCAATAAAGCTACATGGAGAATCACTGTCGAGCAAAAATCAGGAGAGTTTCTCATTCTAATTCTTTTTAAATTCATGTATTTAATGTTTATAATACAACGAGGACGTTGTATAATTCAAGAGGGGGGCATGGGAATTGAGAATGATCAATTTGTCCTATTTTTCACAATAAAAGGCTTAAAACTATTCTCAAATAATTTAATTTTTTTCAAGCATACTTTTTGTGAAATTACAATGTTAGCATAACCCACACACAAAACCCTTGATAGTCATATGATAGGATTAATAACCTTTCCTTTTTCAAATGTATACCCAAATTCTCTACAAAATATGAGTGCTGCCGGTGATGGTTGTAAGCACTTTAGAAGAACTTGACTTTGTATATCTATTCGAGACCACAATAATGAAGTATTATGGATATAATTGAGTAAGCTTGTTCTAAATGGTTAAATCCTTTAGGAATACAACGCCAAATCGCCTTTTACATTGTGTATTAATAACAAACTACAGACCGGTAGTTACAACCTGCTCTTCTTGCGTTAAACCCATCCACTCTCATCTTAGAGTTTATGATCCACTGAACAAACCCGTAAAGCAACTCCTTTAGAAATTTACCACCAATTATTATGTTTTATGTTACATCCTGTACACCTTAACCTACATGATAGATTATGTTTAATTTACAGTTTTCTAGTTGCTTAAATGTGTAAACTTTATGTGAGCGTTCCCGAGTCTTGTGTCATTTTCTATCTTTGGTGCGGTTGAATAAATTTGCACATTGCAACATAGAATGTATAATAGTAGTCAAAGCTCATGAGATTTTACTACCATCACAATTAATGGGTGACGTCCGAAGGAAACGAAAGAAATAACAGAAGGAGCTTATCCGGACATTATTAGATGGGTGAAAATGGTGAAACGTCACCGATGATGTTTGAAGTATTGTTTGAAAAAAAGGAAAAAAAATGAGAAAAAAAAACAAAAAAAGTAGAGAGAGACGAGTAGTATCTCTATCTGTCTATAGTTTCTTCGGCCAATATATACCGAAGAATTATACGTAAGGATCGATTATTCCGTTGACTACGTCTAAAAATCAACGATGAATAGTATTGTGTACAAAGTGGTAAGATATCGACACTTACCTTGTAGGTATGTAATAAGTTTTGGGAAGATTGGGAAGTTGAACTTTACTGGAGAACGCCAAATTAGGTTGTTGTTTTTTTATCTATGATCAAGAACGTTGTAAATAAGGTGTGTCATAAATCATGGTAACTGTGTGGTCAGGAAATAAGTGTCCTAGCAACTTTTAGCTTTAAGCCTTAATCATTTGGTTCTTGATTTTTATTTAACAAACAACAATTTACTTCCCTCTCACCTAATGATTAGCCTCTGGTTTTACACGAATGAGGACTTGTTCGAGCGTGCATGTCTATATCATTCCGTACCCTATATCATTCTTCATCCTAACCGTTGGTTAAATTCGAAGTGGGCCCTGTGATACGAACACACCATGTATATACCCCTCGCGTTTCCGGTGTTTATTGTGGCTTCAGCTCCCTTGTTGGTCATGTGGTACTTATGGCTGAGTCAGGATTGTAAGAATGATCAAACCGTAACGCCTTTGAGCCATCTAAAAAAACCCATATTACCTTATAAACTTGACTTACTCCTTAGGCTTATAGTGAGTGGCAGCAATGTGTATCCTTGTCAATACTTATATAGAATACTTCGGTCTACACGATAAATTGAGCGAGATTAGTTTACATTGTCTATAAGATCGAATAAATGCTTTAAAAATAAAAAAAAAAAAACGGAAAAATATCCTTAGGATACATTCTGTAAACAACTTCTAAAGGCTACTTAAGGGACAAGTAGCATTCAATGTGGTGTGGAGATATTAATGACATCAATAACTCTTATTTTATGCAGCAATCATTATTCTCATGTTATTAACCGCATTATTCTATCCTTAGTTATTGCAAAGAAATTTTACTTAATCTGTTTATATTTTAAGATTGCACGTAATTATAGAGTATTGGATAATTTTTTGTTATAATGCTAAATAAGGCACCTATTTGGAGCATAAATGAAGCAATGAGAAAGTCTACTGATATGACCGCAAATACGCGCGTATTAATTCAAGACCTATAGTAGGACGTATCCAAGACCTTATTGTACGAATCAAAAGAGCATTTGCCTGACTTGAAGAATACGCCGTACCACATAACGATACAACCGATATAATGACTTTTGGTCAACGATGAAGAATTAATTTGTTTTACATCAATATACGTCGTATCCATCAAGAAGACACCGGCGTATTCGTACCTACAACTTCACAAGAAACCACGAAGACAAAGAAATAGTCCCAATCACGCCTAAAATCCAAGAACTTCTATACGCCGTATCCAAGATTTATTATATACGAAGATTCTAGAAGATTATCAACGATGGGTGCCCTTCCGATTTAAAAAGCTTTAATACGCCGTACCCACATCGATGTGATAGCCAATAGTCGAACCTACTAAAGCAGACCCTATATATATAACACGACCCAAAACTTCCAATTTTGTAAGTATGCAAGGGCGATCCCTAAACCACCAAAATCTGACCAGAAACGATCCAGAAGAGCATAGAAGGTCAGAAAAGAGCCTCATAGATCATAGGAAAAGCTCTTGTCAAACAATCGTTGCATAGGCCGAATACGCGATCGATCGAGGTGCTTCTTTATTTAATCGTTCATGATATTCAAAAACCACCTTGTGTATTTCTTTACCAAAATGACTAATGGCAGATACTTTAGTGTACATCAGCATGTTTAAGAAGAATCTTACATAGTTTGGTTTATTAACTTGTTTCTTAATGGTTATCGTTGATTGTGGTTCTATGTTTATCAATTTTATATTCGTTACCATGCGTTAAGTCGTGCACCTCTAATCATCACAACTGGGACTAGTCCCTCACATAAATTAATGCGCTGTCAACTCTTCGTGTTGTTTGGGCATAGCGGCTAAGAGGATCCGGGCTCCATATTGGGCAGATTTATATATCTACGAATCATGATCACAAATATGAGACCTATCTTTGCCTTTTAGGCAATAAGTGAGCTTAGTTGGTGACTAGCAGGTGAACCACTAGGATCAACGAGTACGTTCTTAATTCCATAGGGTAAAGACTCGTATAGTGGACTATGTATTATAAAAGAGCGTAAGTAGAGTTAAGTAGTGGAAGTCTCGATGCAGCTATAGGGTTTTGTTAAGTAGCACCATTGACTTAGAGATCCTAATATAGATTGATAAACAAACAAATATATTATGCTTATGCGGATGCGTCTACTTGTGGCGGACAGATTAGCGTGTCCTAGAGATGCTTAGGATGAATTACCGCCCAAGTCTAAGAATGATATGCCCTTCGAGATAAGATAATCATGCAACTAAATAAACAAAACCTGGCGTTTTTATCGAGATTATTCATGGTTAATACGTTTTTAGATCTAACATAGTTCTTGTACCGTTGATCTATCGTTTAGTTTGTCCTTCTGTGTGTGGTATTATTGCTTTACTTTCATCAAAATCAAGTAGTATAAATACCCCAGCATTTACTACTTGTAAGACAGGTTTTTAACCACACACACACACATTTATTACTCATAGTCCTTTCGGCTCCTACAAAGGTACTTACTTTCACGCCCGAGCTTGGTCCTGGGTCAACACCCAGGGCGAGCTAACGGGTTTTCTGTCTTACTTTCAGATACTTAGGTGGATTATTCGTCTAGAAGCGTGGGAACTCTCCTATTTCCTCTAGAACGGTAAGCTACTTAAACAGGGTGTATACAACGAGACCTATTAAGGAAAACTAAAACATATGCTTTAGATGATTGTAGAAGAGAATGTAGTAAAAAGAACTCACATCACTACCACTGGATATAATAAGTGACTCGACTCCCTTATTTCATGTAGAAGCATAATAGGTTGTCATATCGCGTGGGATGATTGTAGAGTACATTTAAATTCATATTCTTGAAACTTTAAAAGAGAATGTAGTAAAAAGAGCTTACATCACTACAATCCGATATAACAAGTGAGTCGGATCCAGTTATTCCTTGTAGAAGTTTACAACATAGGTTGTCATATCGTGAGTGAGAGACTAATATAGTGGCCATAGCTAACTAAGACATATTCAAAAACTTATAATCAGAGCTCAATGTCACCAAGTGTCACCAATTGTAAGATAGTTCAACTTTGAAACCTTGAGTATAACACTGCCCTTTTTGAGGTTGATAAAGTTACCAAGTTCATTGATCAAGTAATGATAGCTAGAGGCTGGAGCATTGGATATCGAATTGTTTCATTTTCACATCATGCACGTTGACCTTACTTTGACTACCGTGTCTCGATGGCTCCATGAAGCGATTTAACGTAAAGGAGCTAGATTTAGAGGTTGTGTCTCTTCCCGTGGCAAAAAATTGCATGTTGTAGTCAACTCATAAAGCTTAAGTTACGCTTATGGGATGCATTATCTCAAGTTTTACTCCTGAATCTTCTAACTATGGACATCAAGTGCATAGTGAGCCATCAACGAATGCTTTTAGACTTATTTAGCGTTTCCTTAAATAAGTCTAAAAGCATTCCTAGACGGCTCACTATGCAGTTGGATGTCTAAAGAAAGAAGATTCGAGAGTAAAAATACTAGAGATGGTGTACCTTAAACCAGCGGAAAGACAAAGCACAACTTAAGCTTTGTGAGTTGACCGCAAGATACAAGGCACACGAAGATATTCAATCTATAAATCTAGCTCTTTACGTTGCACTGAATCACATCATGGAGCCATCGAGAAATGGTAGTCACAGTAAGATCAACGTGCATGAGGTGCAAATGAAACAATTCGATATCAAATGCTCCTCTTGCTATCATTACTTGATGGACGAACTTGGTGACTATCAACCTCAAAAAAGGCCAGTGTGTCATCTATGAGTATGTTATGAACCAAATGCCAACGATACCGCCAATACTTACAAAGACGAGATGATCTTATTGCACGGATAAGATGATCTATATATTGCACGGAGTTTTCGTTGGGACTACCATAAACTCAGCCGTGACAGAAATTTGCTATGTATATCCATACCTACAATTCCATCACAAGAATTGGGTCATTATTTATCAAAATTCATCGTCTTAATTATAAAGGAATATGATAGCCATACAAATCCTATCCTAATAAATGAAAGTTATTTTGGGCTTTTATGTTAAGTTAGTTTCTAACTTTTACTATTATGATGTGTAAGTGATTGAATGAGTAAAATTTTAATTGTTTCATCAATTCTAATAGAGGTAGTTGTAGTCGGTTGCCCAAAATCGTTACGCACGAGCAACTAGGCCTGGTTTACTCAAATATTAAAAGTTACTGTGTATCTGCATTTTTTAATGCGTTATATAGTATGTAGTATTGTTTCATTTGGGATTTGAGATTAACTGCACTTTGTTGATTATATTTATGAGTGAATCTATTGTTTGGAAATAGTAGTTGCAAGTGGTTTATTTAGAAAAACTTATCTGAGAAAAGGTAATAAGCTTTGTTAGCTCTAAACTCGTGTAGCGAGCTCAAACCATTGTCGGCATAACTCGTTACTGTTAAGAGCAGGTCTATATGTTGTAGGAGATGGGTCCATTGTCGAGAAAGAGAGCCTTCATTAGATTAGAGACCACTTGTAGATTCATTGTTGACCTTATATAGCGAAAATCACATTTTGTTCCCAGTATTTTATCGTTTGACCCATAACCCAAGCCGCCACCCATGGGCGATCTTCTAGTGCTAAAATAATTAACCACTCGCACCTCTCTTAAACATTTCATTCTAACCGTTTCTAGATACTTTATAACTGGTGTATTATGTTGTAGCAGCTGTGAGAGTTTTGAGTAGTTGTGTATATGTTCAAATCATCATTACTCTCCACTAACTATCGCTGATCATTGTCTTTTCTTTCCTTTCTTCAAAGATAATACACCCTCTCAAGTAAGGTAATCTATGTGTTCTTTGCAAATTCAAATTCTATTTCAACTATGATATCTCATTGTTGTTTAAAAAAGATGTTGCAAAACATTAGGACCTACAGGCAGATGTGAATCGCGGCCTGAGACAGGGTGTTACTAGGCATCAACCTTGCGTGCTTATGTAAATCGATCAAACAAATAGGTCAACGATAGTCAACGACAATCAGTCAAATTTGCCTGATACCTGCAAATCTTGCTGGAAATACAGACCGTAAACTTGTTTCAATCACTTATAATAGCTGTTTATATCTATCACAAGTTGCTTTTTTATAAAAAAAAACTTGTTGGAAATGCCAATTTGATTAATGACTGATTAATCCCGCCTAGACCGATTACAAGCTACAAAGGGGTCGACCGCCCAACTACCGATTCACGATTTTTGCAAGCTTGGTTTAAAACATTGTTTAATGAATCCTTCAAAACAACTGAAGGCATGGTAAAAATTTATCACGAACGATCCTACTTATAGCTTGAGATAGAGCAATTCTAGACAAGATTATATGATACTGAAACAATTCTCAATTTTTGTTTTGTTTACTATGACAAAATCAGCAAAAGCAAAGATACTAACTTTCGCATGTAAGGTCGCAAATCTATTTTCACCCATAAAACGAATTATATGATGTTGCAATTAAAGATCCAAAGATACTACTACCTCCGTCTCATATTAAGTGTCCAGTTGACTTTTTGAAGTCTTTTTTCTTCAATATTGACCTTAAATATTTTTTTTTGTGACGTAATACTTGATTGAAAATATATGAATGTATTGGGTTTTAAATGTGTTTTCATTTGTATAATTTTCATTAACTGTTATATAACAAAAACAAAAAAATAAATGTCAAAGTTGAAAAAAAACACTGCAAAAAGTCAAAATAGACATTTAATGTGGGACGAAGGGAATAATATTATATACTACAGCAAAGAAGGGAAATATTTGACCAAACTTATCAATGAGTAGCGCACAGAAGAATACTTGAGTTGGTAGAAAGAAGGCAAGTTAAAGTCAAAAACCCTTTGAAGTTGATATATCACCAACATTATATATATTATCATTTTAAAAGAGTTGACTTTGCACATACTGTTCATCTATGAACAGTGTTCGGACTATTGTTCATCGATGAATAGTGTAGCCTCATGGGTCCGGCCCGGCGGTGTTACTGTTCATCGCCAAAAAAAAAACTTTACAACCCCCCCTCTCCTTTATAAAAAAATTTTGCTCGACACAAAATAAGAATTTTTTTTGTTTACAAAAGCACTGATTTATTCAGATCAAAAAAATATCTGTTACATGAGGCCTAACACATACGCCTATATAAAAAAACTACTAAACATGAGACCGAAAAAATAAACCCGCACAAAATAAATAAAAATAACACCCGCGACATGAGGCCAAACACATACGCCCATATAAAAAATTACTCGACACAAAATAGGAAAGAAAAAAAAAACGTATGCAACATAAAAAAAAACCTACTCGGCACAAAATAAGAAAAAAAATTACAAAAGTACTTAATACGCGATTGCCATTTAATATGAGAAAAAAAAACTATTAAACATGAGCTCGAAAAAATAAACCCGGAAAAAAAAGAATAATGCCCCGCAACAATGCGTGAAAAATTAACGCCCGCAGCAACGCGCGGATAATCTTGCTTGTTTGAATAAATGTAGTAATTTATTACTCATTCTATTTAAGAATGTTAAAAGCAGACAAAAAACAGTATCGCGATCACAAGAATCTTGTTCTGATGTTTGGTTTCTATTAAGAAAACCA